>OZ005659.1:75825481-76132981 GCA_963930645.1 Salticus scenicus | reverse complement strand
GTACATTTTATGGATCAATGGATATAATTTTGATGTCTAATGAATATCAGTGTCTGTGTGCGTTGTAATAAATAATAATAAATATAAATGTAAAATAACTCAATGTTGTAATAAAATTAGAAAACACCCTAAAATTTGTTCATTTTTTAAATTTTGTATACCAATTTATCTACCATTGAACGAATACATGAAGATACTTTTTTCTTATTTAGCATGATTTAAGGTTAAATGTAACATTCATTTTGTTAACAGACAACGACATATTAATGTGCATAAAATACATATTACTAATATTTAACGAAAAAAAAACTATATTCAAGTTATAAGAAATAAATTAATATAGTTCTACGAGAAATAATAAGCTTGACTTGAAATATATAGCTTATAAAATAAAATTCCAGCAACTAAACATCCCAGACTTTTATGCCGTTAATAATATAAGATGAAATTTTTAGATAATAATTCATTTCAATCATAAAATAAAGAATTTTGTTACATATTTCTTTAAAAAACTAATCAGGATTTAATTAAAAAAATTCTTCCTAATATATTGCTTTCTTCACTTCAATAGACGCTAATTAATTTTTTTTTCTCTTGGTTCAGCAAAACACAATGTAACATAAAATATAATTTAATAATTTGCCTTACTCTTTCTGGAGAAGAAGAATTATAAATTGTATCTGCTCGGAGAAATATATGTAGTAGAAAAGAAAACTCACAGTAGTTAATTAAATTAAATATAAATGGAATTAGACAGAATACAAATTTAATTAACATGCAGTCTAGCTTATGCTTAAAAAAGTATTTAAAAATAATAATAAATAATATATATATAGCTTATGCGTTAAAACATTTTAATTATATTTATATTTCAGGCATATAATTTAAAATTATATTTCAGCCGTTGAAATTAAAAAGATATGTTTACAGTTTGAAACATGCATTAGTTTTTATTTATTTATTTATTTTTTATTAATATTATAGCCAAACTGAATTCATATAATCTATATAAAGTGATTGCTTTTGTATTTTTTTTTAACAGCATTAGGGAATGATTGTCGAGAAAACAAAACAAAACAAAATAAAAATAATAATTAACTGATTTTGTAAATTTATTTTGTCATTTTAACAATAATTATCTACATCTAACCGAACCAACTTACTGCGATTAACAAAATGGTTGGGTGGAGTGTCACAGTGACTGGATGAAGTTTATACGAGCTGGGCATTTTCTTCCTTAGTATTATAAATGTACTCACCAAGTCTGTAGTTTATCAAGCAGGGGCTACTGTTTCGATCATCATATGTTACTTTTGAGATTATTTTATTTTATTTTATTTATTTATTTATTTATATAATTTCAGTTTTAGAAAACATGATACAAGAGTTTTTAGGCATAAATTACTCAAACTGCTCCAGGTAAGGACATAAAATCGGGCCATAATTACCCAATAGGCACGAGAAGCATATGCTTCCCCTGGAAAATTTTGAAAAGGCCCCAAATTAGCAAAAAATGGGCCCCGAATTATAAGCTTGTAGTCTAAAAGAATTGTCTGATTATAAAAAGTCACAGTATACTTCATTGCACAATTATCATTTCTAGATTATATAGGAAATATGCTAATGAAGCTTTTACACATTCATTTATAATGGAATAATTTCATATATTCTGGTGAATATAGGTTGCACCAGTTTATATTTTGGTACGAAAATTAAGTGAATTTACTTGTCCTCAATTCCAGGTAACTACAAAATTTAATGCAAAATTTATAAATTTTTCGAGATGTTTGTATGAGTCTTTAGACCAAGCAGTCAGTGGGGCCCCCTAAATGGATTTGTGCTTCCACTTAGTTGTAAGATTAATTGGACCCTGCATAAAATAATTGTATTTCTCAAGATCCCACAAAATGAAGAACATAGCTGCGATAAATGTGCCAAGTAGGAAAGCTTGCGTCTTCTGAGGCAAAAAGATTACTTTTGACGCGTCGGGATGTGTTATTATAGTGTCTGTAGGGTCTGTATTGTTGGATACTGGAATAAACTACGTCATAGATCTCTTTGCTAAAAACCAATGACTGAGCGAAATGCTCTTTTCGATTCTGGTAACAGCACTTTTGTTGAACTGTATCAACGAAGAAAATATTTTAATAATTTAATAAAATTTTCGTTGCTCTGAAAACCTCTTTTGTTCATATATATTGATATTATAATAGCAAAATTAACAACAGGAAAAAGCTGATAAATTTACCTCGAATATTGCATCTCATGAATCGTCAATGTAGAAAAACTCGGTGGCTCTTTTACCAGCAAAATGCTGTTTAGACCAGAACTTAATTTAAATTATCCTGTATATGCACAGAATAGCCAGTGGTTTCCATTAGGTTGAAAATATAAAGCTAATGACCTTCTAAAAGGATTTTGAAATAAAAGTAATGGAGACACAAAGCAAAACTAATTTTATATAATTATCATGACGAATAATCAAAACAGTGCGGTTTTATTGCAATACTCTTGTAAAATTAACTGTAATTTTGCAATAAAATCTCTATTTTTCAACCGAATTCAGTGCATTTTGAAGTTTAAATTCATAATCACCATTAATTATTGTTATTAATATTTTGTTTTATTTAATGTTTTGGTCAAAATCGATAGAAATGTTTTGATTTTTTAAAAAAGCTTTTAATACTTATACACACACACACACACACATATATATATATACACAATATATATATATAATGTATTTTATATGCGTTATACATGGGTATAACATGAGTTAGAATTTGAAAGATTGAAAACACATAAATTTAAAATATCTATGCAAAGTGAAAGAAATAGCTATGAAAAGAAATCAAATTTTCTTTATTATTAAAAATCTCTATATTATATATAAATCAACGGAATTTACAGATTTTTGGATTGTGCACGCCTAAACATTTTGTTATAGCCAACTTTTAAATGTTTCTTATAATCAGTTAAAAATTCAAAATTCATAAATAAGTATATATTCTAATGAAAAAATAAATAAATAAATTAAATAACTTTGTGACGTAGCTTCTAGTTAAGCTAAAAGATTCAAAATTTTTAAAATATTGAAACAAAGTGGTCTGAAAAAATAGAAATAATAATTAATTATTTAAAAAAAAAAAAAAAACTATTGCACAGATTTTCATCAAGCATATCTAAGAGTCACCCCGATTTAATCAGCATTCTAATAATAATTTTTAAAAATCGAAAAGAAAAATTAAAATAAAGTAAAGTAATAGCGTATTAAAAAATCAGCCCATTCATTCGGGAATTAGAGTAACAACACAAACAGATAGAGAAAGGCTTCACATTTATAACACCTTTTTGTCTTTAGGTTTGGTTGTTATGAATCTTATTAACCCCTTACATGTCGACGAAAAATTATGAGATTCGCTTCCCAGATCCATAATTTTTCACACAGCGAGTGTAGTTATGCGTTCATTGTTTCAGAAACGTTCCCTTTCCAATACCTCCCGCTCCCCATCGTCTCTGAAATAAGTAAATTCTTTGAAAACACTGTCATGATCATTTAATTATATTACAAAGCCGTGACACAAAAGATCGAACTTCGGCAAGCAGTCGGTACACGGCTGGGGCAAGTTAACGCATCGGCATAGCGAGTCAAACATACACACCCGGGGCAGTTAAGGGGTTATTAACCTTTTGAGAGGGGCTCTTCCGAAATCCTATGGTAAAGCGTGACAGATGCTGTCACAGCCCCTTTCAAAAGGTTAACAGCGAAATTGTTCTAACTTTCCCTCTGTCAGCTGTCTACAGAGAAATCTACTGCCCTTACAGACATTTGAAGCCGGATTTTCAAATTTTTAATTAGGAAGAAAGTTATTAATTAAAACGTATTAACCTTTAATTAAAGCTCTATTAAATTTCTTGACATTTTTCTTTGTGTTGTAATTTCAGCTTGTTGCCAATAAAGTAAAACGTTTATAACTTTTTATTTCATCTTTTTTTTCTAACATAAAAAGAAACATTTCTCTACACGTGAAAAAGAATAAAAAAAGAATAAATAAATAAAAAATAAAAAAAATAAAATGGAAAATTAATCATGTATCGTGAAAAATGTCCGATAAAACTGACGCCATAATACTTAAAGATTTTTATTTATTTATATTTAAAATATTAAGTCTAGTATCTTTTTTTCTTGATTTTATCCTTCACAAAGTAATGTAGTTACAGCTTTATTACAGGAAACCTTTGGTGACTTTTAATATTTTTTGTCATTTTGGCGATGAATTAAAAATAGCTATCAGTATCGCATAAGTAAAGACCTGGATCAGAAACATCCTAGCTTTTTTTCAAATTTCAGTGTTCGCCAACGAGATCCTATACTATAGCTGTTCTCCATTGTGAATGCATGTTTTGTTTATTTTAAAAGCTTATTAATAAAACTTGAATAGCATTTGTATTTTCCTTTGTCAGATGCTTCCAAAAAAATCTATCTCACTTTCAGATGTGAAATTTGGCGCACACATAATCTGGAACGTCACCGCGTGCATCTCGAAACAGAATTGTCATCTTTTTAATTTGGAAGCAAGTTAATTAAAACATGATTAACTATCGAGGTTTTCGCAAGACCTTCCTTTTCGCACTCCTTGGTGTAAAAGCGAAGACACCGCTGTTCCTTCATTTTACGAAGTTTCTCGCAGCGAGACGTTCCCTTTCACCCTTTCGAGAGGAAAAACCGAAGATTCTACATCTTCTTCAGGCAGTGCACTATAAGACGCTATAAAATACCCTTTTTTAAATTTTACCAGAGTATTTGCTGTTCTCCATTGTGAATGCATGTTTTGTTTATTTTAAAAGCTTATTAATAAAACTTGAATAGCATCTGCATTTTCCTTTGTCAGATGCTTCCAAAAAAATCTAACTCACTTTCAGATGTGAAATTTGGCACACACATAAACTGGAACGTCACCGCGTGCACCTCGAAACAGAATTGTCATCTTTTTAATTTGGAAGCAAGTTAATTAAAACATGATTAACTATCGAGGTTTTCGCAAGACCTTCCTTTTCGCACTCCTTGGTGTAAAATCGAAGACACCGCTGTTCCTTCATTTTATGAAGTTTCTCGCAGCGAGACGTTCCCTTTCACCCTTTCGAGAGGAAAAACCGAAGATTCTACATCTTCTTCAGGCAGTGCACTATAAGACGCTATAAAATACCCTTTTTTAAATTTTACCAGAGTATTTGCTGTTCTCCATTGTGAATGCATGTTTTGTTTATTTTAAAAGCTTATTAATAAAACTTGAATAGCATCTGCATTTTCCTTTGTCAGATGCTTCCAAAAAAATCTAACTCACTTTCAGATGTGAAATTTGGCACACACATAAACTGGAACGTCACCGCGTGCACCTCGAAACAGAATTGTCATCTTTTTAATTTGGAAGCAAGTTAATTAAAACATGATTAACTATCGAGGTTTTCGCAAGACCTTCCTTTTCGCACTCCTTGGTGTAAAATCGAAGACACCGCTGTTCCTTCATTTTATGAAGTTTCTCGCAGCGAAACGTTCCCTTTCACCCTTTCGAGAGGAAAAACCGAAGATTCTACATCTTCTTCAGGCAGTGCACTATAAGACGCTATAAAATACCCTTTTTTAAATTTTACCAGAGTATTTGCTGTTCTCCATTGTGAATGCATGTTTTGTTTATTTTAAAAGCTTATTAATAAAACTTGAATAGCATCTGCATTTTCCTTTGTCAGATGCTTCCAAAAAAATCTAACTCACTTTCAGATGTGAAATTTGGCACACACATAAACTGGAACGTCACCGCGTGCACCTCGAAACAGAATTGTCATCTTTTTAATTTGGAAGCAAGTTAATTAAAACATGATTAACTATCGAGGTTTTCGCAAGACCTTCCTTTTCGCACTCCTTGGTGTAAAATCGAAGACACCGCTGTTCCTTCATTTTATGAAGTTTCTCGCAGCGAGACGTTCCCTTTTACCCTTTCGAGAGGAAAAACCGAAGATTCTACATCTTCTTCATTCAGTGCACTATAAGACGCAATAAAATACCCTTTTTTAAATTCTACCAGAGTATTTGCTAAAGGATCATTTTTTTTTTTTTTTTTTTTTTTTTTTTTTTACATTTATTTCGACATTAAATTAAATTTCATAAAATATTGAAGTACTATATTTGGAGTGGAACGGCTGCCATTTATGTTCGACTACGTAAATCAAATAAAATGTAAGAAATTACGTGTTAGTAAATGGAATATGTAGTCTGTACAGTGTTGTTCAGTGTAATATAAATATAAATAAAGATTTTTTTTTTTGTCTGTTTAGAAACAGTCGTCTAATAAACATTCAAATTAAGCCCAAGAGTAAGACGTTAGTTGTCTCATGCAACAGGGAAATGAACCCCAGATATTGGGGATAAATAGACACTGCCGAAGGCATCAGGGACCCGAAATAAGTTTTTGAGAGATTTCAATGGATTTTTGTTTTTTAAAGTTTTTATTTATAAAGTGAAAATAGTGATTTTATTATTATTATTATTCATTTAATATAGTGACCAGCGAATCGGAAAATTCTTGCTAATGATGAATAATAACATTCTTCTTTTGGATAAATATTAATATTATTATACGGCATTATTTAACATACATTATACATACACAAATACTTACATACATATATATATTAATATACATCTTACTAATATATGTTATTACGTCTTTTAAAACTAAAATAATTAATACAGTTTTTAACTATTAAAGCACTGATATATTTTTTTTAATTACTTAAAAAATTACAATATATATATATATATATATATATATATATATATTCATTTTAAAAGCGTAGAGTTAGCATACTTTTCAGCAAATTCATTAAAATTTTTATTTTCAATTGATTTTATAATAAGAAAATTCCATTAGTATTTGAGAGTGAAAATACGCTATAAAGCATTTCACCGATTTTATTAAAATGGATTCTATGTAATTACATTCCATTTATAAAATACAATCTTTTTAAACATACACCTTTTTTTTGCTGTTTATTATTATTATTATAACTATAATTACTGTTATTATTATTACTATTAAATGAGATTTTTTGGGGGGAGGGCATGCATGTATAAATTATTTTACAGTTAACAAATCATAACAATGTTAAAAATAATTTCCAGTTGCATAAATTAATGTTAACAAGTTTAACATTAAAATTTCTATATATTTTCTTTTAACGATATTCCTACTCGTAACTCATCTTTTGAAGTGTAAATTAAAAAAATAATGATAAAAGTTATAAAAAATAAATTTTAGACGATATATTTAAAATAATAATAATAATAATAGCAAAGGAAGATTAATATTTTGCATTTAAATTAATAAACTGTTTTTGAGATTATAGTTTCAAATTAGTTTGTAAAAAATATTCCACCGAAAAACAAAAACAAAAACTACTTTTAATATGTGATTTTTACTATACATTTATGTAATTGTATATTAAAAGACAGTATTGCTTAATATTATGAAAATTTGTATTGTATATAAAATAATCTATAATACTCTCTCTCTATATATATATTTATTATTGATCTAATGTATTATATTTTTCTTTCTTTCTTTATATTTATTTATTTATTTATTTATAATGTTTTGGTGAATTTACATTTACAAACTTTTTCTTTGCTTTCTTTCTCTTTTTTAATGCTTTTTTTACATATGTATGAAATTATGCTTTTTTATATCAAGAAGAACCGTAGTAATATAAATATTCCTTACTAGAAATAAAATTATATATATATAAATATGTATGTGTGTGTTTGTATGTATGTATGTATACGCATTTATAAAGCGAAATAACGTCTGTATTTCCGTCTGCCAGCTCTCAACAGAAAAATCAACTGCACTTACAGATGTGAAATTCGTCACATACGTATTCTGGAATTCCCCCGTGTGCAACTCCCCAGTGTGTTTTATTTTTATTATTATTATTATTATTCATTAATCTAAACTTCATAAAATGATGTATGGCTGCCTTTAGAGGAAAATTACTGTCATTTTATGGTCGACTGTGTAAATGAAACAAAATGTAAGAAATAATGTGGTAGTAAGTATTAATTATAGTGCGCATAGTGTTGTTCAATATAAGTACTATTTAAATATGAGAGAAGTATTTCAATTTTTTCGATGTGGTCCGTTTAGAAACTATCATCCGTTAAACGAACAAATTGAATTCCAAGGGTAAGAGGCGCTAGTTGCCTCAGGTAATAACTAATAGTTACACGAAACCTAAAAATGAGAATACGAAAGACGGTATCGAAAGGAGCGGAAACTCGAAGCAAATTTTTGAGCAATTATTAATGTCTTTTTTTTTTTTTTTTAAGAAATGAAAATTGTAAAATGATAAGTTAAAGTATATGTGCACATTGAAATATTGCTTTTAATTTTCAAATACGCTGTCAAATATATCACTTTCATTAAACTTATATTAGAAGGTTTTTAATTGAAGTTGACTTGGTCATCGTGTCTTCGTGTCACGCTAATGAACAAGGCGCCTTCATTTTAAATTAAATGTAAACTATCTTATTTGTCGCTCTTTGGCTCAGTTGGTAAAAGCGTCACGTTAATAGCGCGGTGGTCGCGAGTTCGGTCCCCGGAAGGCCCAGCGTTTTAATTTTTGTAGATAATTAGTAGAAAAGGTGTCAATTGAAACAAGAAAATTTTTCGTTGCTTACACTAAGAATTTTTTGAGGAGCTATTTTAAGAAGAATTTTTTTTATTTAGATAATGGAAAACACAAGACATTTTAGATATTAAAAGAAGCACAAAATAAAATATTTTAAGTAAAAAATACATAAAAAAATATTTTTAGAAGCTTTATGTATATGTATTATATATTACTATTATATGAAATTGGATTTGTCATCGGCTTTTTGTCACGTTAAAAAAACAAGACGCTTCCATTATATATATATTAAAAAAAAAAAAAAAATGTAAGCAACTCATTGTATTTCTTAATGAATCAGCTGGTTACAGCGTCATATTGCTAGTGCGAGAGTCGTATGTTCGATCCTCGCCGGGCCGAGGTGTTGTTTTTTGCAAATTATTAATAGAAAAGGTGTCAATTGATAAAAGAAAATATTTCGTTGTGTACACAGTATCCTAATAATTTTTCGAGAGTTTTTTAAACGGCTTTTTATCTAGTTACAAAAAGCACAAAATAAAAATGTATGTAAAAATAAATAAATAAATAAATTTTTTAGAAGCTTTTTATTAGAAATTGACTTGGTCATCGAGTTACGCTAGTAAAAAATTAAAGTAAATATAAGCCGTTCCGTTTGTGGCTCCGATGCTCAGTTGGTCAGAGCGTCATGTTATTAACGCAGTAGTCCACGGAAGGTCCGGCGTGTTAATTTTTGAGGATAATTAGTAGAAAATGTGTCAATTGATAAAAGAAATTTTTTCGTTGACTACACAATATCTTAAGAATTTTCGAAGACATTTTTTAAGAAGTTTTTCTTTTTTTTTTTTTTCTTTTTTCTTTTTTCTTTTTTTTTTTTTTTTTTTTTTTTTCTAGATATTAGAAAACACAAAATATTTTTAGGTATTAAAAAAGCTCAAAATTAAAAGTTTCAAGTACAAAATACATAAATAAATATTTTTAGAAGCTTTATATATATATATTATATTATTATATGAAGTTGAATTTGTCATCGCGTTTTCTGTCACGATAAAAAGCAAGACGCTTCAACTAAAAAAAAAAAAAAAAATAAAATAAATAAATAAAAAGTAAGCAATTCATTGTATTTTTTAATGGCTCAGTTGGTTAGATGGTCAGGTTAATTTTTGCAAATAATTAATAGAAAAGGTGTCAGTTGATAAAAAGAAATATATCGTTGTGTACACAGTATCCTAATAATTTTTGAAGAGTTTTTTTAAAGGGCTTTTTATCTAGTTACTAAAAAGCACAAAATAAAAATAAATAAAATTTTTAGAAGCTTTTTATTGAAACTGGATTTCGTTATCGCGTCTTCATGTAACGCTAATAAATATGGCACCGCAACTTTAAAGTAAATGTGAGAAGCTCTTGTAGTCACTCGTTGGCTCAGTTGGTCAGAGCGTGAAGTTGCTACTGCGATGGTGGTGAGTTCAATCCCCGAAAGATCGATGTGTTAAATTTTGCAGATGATTAATAGAAAATGTGTCAATTGATAAAAGAAAATTTTTCATTGTCTACGCAATATTCTAAGAATTTTTGAAAAGTTTTTTTTAAGAAACATTTTTAGATATTAAAAAGCACAAAATAAAAGGTTAAATATATATACATATTCTTTTAGGAGCATTTTATTGAAATTGGATTTTTGTCATCTTGTCTTTGTGTCATTCTGAAGAAGAAGGCGCCTCCACTTTAATATAAATTTAAACAACCTTTTTCGTCCTCGCTAGCGCATTTGGTTAGAGCGTCATGGTGATAACGCGATGCTCGTGGGTTCGATCCTCGCTAGCCGATGTGTTGCTTTTTTGCAGATAATTAATAGAAACGATGTCAATTGCTAAAAGAAAATATTTCATTGTCTACACATTATCCTAACGAATTTTTAAAGAAGCTGATTTTTGAGTTACTAAAACGCACAAAATAAAAATTTTAGTAAAAATATAAATGAAAATAACACTGAAAGTTTTTTATTATTGAGCCCTAAAAAGCCTAAAATAAAAATTGATTCTTGCAGAGACATGCTATAAAATCATAAAAGTTTCAACAACAAAAAAAATTAGAAAGAAAAATATAGATATTCCATTTTTGTAAAAGATGAAAAATTTCAAAAATTCCAACTATTTTAAAAAACATTCGAGAACAATATTCCTTTTGTATAAGTATTTGTGAGATTTCTCTAGAATGTTCTATGATTTTTATTGACAGTTAGACTTTTGGTTAGAGCGTCATGCTGATAACACGATGGTCCTGGATTCAGTCCTCGAAAGACGATACAGTATTTTATTTCCAGATAAATAATCGAAAAAAAAAAAAAATGTCAATTGATAAAAGACAATCGTCCGTTGTCTACAAAATATCCTAAGAAATTTTAATTAGTTTTTTTTTTTTAAGAAGCTTTTTCCTTTTTGTAACTAAAAAGCACAAAATAAAATTTAAGTAAAAAATCATTTTTTAAAATTAGAAGCTTTTTATTGTGAAGCCCTAAAAAGCAAAAAATAAAATTTATTCTGGCAAAGACATGCTACAAAGAAATGAAAGTTTCAACACTAAGAAAATTTTAGAGAAAAATATAGGTACTTTTCTTTTGCAAGAGATGAAAATTTTTTAATGTTCAAAATATTTTAAAAAGCTTTCGAGACATTTGAAATTTCTGGCCTAACGAACTATTATACAAAAACTAATAACTAAGAATATTGGTCTCGAAAGCTTTTTAAAATATTTTGAACATTAAAAAATTTTCATCTCTTGCAAAAGAAAAGTACCTATATTTTTCTCTAAAATTTTCTTAGTGTTGAAACTTTCATTTCTTTGTAGCATGTCTTTGCCAGAATAAATTTTATTTTTTGCTTTTTAGGGCTTCACAATAAAAAGCTTCTAATTTTAAAAAATGATTTTTTACTTAAATTTTATTATGTACTGAAATATATTTATTTCAATGAATTATTCTATCTTTTGCGTCACGCCATCCAAAACTGAAAAAAAATTCACAGTTTTTTTCTTTGCATCACGATATCTATTTGCATGCATTTTCAATTTATTTGGATGAAATGACACAAAGTAAACATTTCCATATATTTTACTTACAGTTTTGGATGGCGTGACGCAAAAGATAGAATAATTCATTGAAATAAATATATTTCAGTACATAATATAAGCTTAATGAAAGTGATATATTTGACAGCGTATTTGAAAATTAAAAGCAATATTTCAATGTGCACATATACTTTAATATGCAAAACAAAATAATTGCAGAGAAATTTAAAAACAAATCACTTAATGTAACACCACTGCGTTACTGGAATTTCATATAATTTCTTTTAAAACACATGCTTTCATAGTATAAGAGATGTGAATGGAAAGGTATCAATGAGTAAATGCTATATAATATTTTATGTTGAAAATAACGTTTACACTGTAAATATAAATAAAAGGAAAAAGCAAATTCAAATAAGAAAATCTATGTATAATTTAATTAATATCAAAGCGTCACTGAAAATTTGATATCATTATTTTTAAGACCCGTATTTCTAATTCTTATAGTCATAAAGTACAGTGCTGCGTCACAAACGTTTAACCCGTTAAGGGTTTTTTGTATTGATATCATTACTTTTTAGGGGTTAATGATCAAAACGTAAAATTAAAGGAGCATGGTAATGAGTTATAACACTGTATTAAAAGTGTTGTTTTATAGGTCATACTCGAACAAAATAACAAACTAAATAAAATTTCAAAATTTTATAAAAAGTGATAAAAAAAAGATGGACACATGCAACATTACAAAGGCATAATATAGTACATTTTAAAAATGACAAAAATTTCTTATTTATATTTATTTCTTATTATAATTTTTTAGGTATAGATTTGATTTAAAAGAGAAAAAAAAATAATAATAGAAAAATCTTTAAAAAGTGAAAGTTTTATACTGGTAAATATTTAAGTAGTATAGTTTGTTATGAATTTAATTTAAAAAAAATCTTAATCTATTCAAAATTTTATTATAGCTTAACATTTTGTAATTTATATATTATATATATACTAGAAACTTAATGAGGAAATTAATTATTTTCAAATTCTGTTTTAAGAATTCTTTCAATCCGTAGTTTAAGTGATTTATCACCTAATTTTGAAAAAATTACAAATATTTGCATATGATTATCATATTACTTGTCATTTTTATGAAAATAAAGGAAAAATTTTTTGTTGTTGCAATCACCTTTTAAAATAGAACCAATTTTGAAAGTTAACAACGTATCAGCATGAAAACAATGTAAATACAAAGAATATTTTTGATAAACAAATGTCATATAAAATACAAGTACCTAAAAAAATAATTCATTTAATATATATGTTACCGTTAAAACGCGAAATCCGTAAATCTGCAGATTACCTAGCTAATCTGCAGATTAACTAAAATGACCCGTTAAAGTGCGGAATAAAGAGCTTTCCGCAATTTAACTAGGTAATCTGCAGATTAACGGTTTCAGTATCGTTAAAGTTCAAACGTTTGTTTCGAGCCTTAGTTTTTTTACATTCACTATGACGTCAAACAGCCATGTGATACATATACGCGAATGACCTTCAAACATAACTAAAACTTTCACCCCTTCCCTTCCGCACTTCCGCTACGCTATGATGATAAACCGACAAACGGCAAACGCAAAATGGGGAGGATGGAAGCCATGATTAAATTTTGTGTTAGTCATAATAATAAAACTAAAGTAACAAGTAAGTTATAATTGTTTTAATTTTGATTTTATTTCTATCTTTTATAATTCTGTCAATTTAAGTTTGATGAGGGTCTGCATTTTATTAATGAAATGTAATCTTAATTAAAAGCTGTCTCTCGTGAAACTCCATTTTGAATTATGAATATTAGATTTACATTACAGTAATTATTTCCTTCCAAACTAAAACTATTAAACCATAACTTTTTAAAACTAATTTATTTTAAAATTGATTTAAATTACTATTACTTACTGAAAAAAAAAAAAAAAAAAAAGATATATTAATTATTAACTTTGAAAAATATTATGGCATTTAATAAATACATAATATGAAATTTTTGTACATTTTTTAGCATTTCATTAATTTTTTTTTTCTTTCAGTTTCAAGTTTCCTGTACATATTTTATATATCATGATTATATTTTTATTTATTTTTATTTATTATTATTTATTATTATTATTATTAATTTTATTCGCTTTTTCAGATAATTTCGTTGTAGTTTAGCACATAAAAAGTGTTAATAAAGTTTTTTTTTTTTTTTTTTTTTTTTGTAAAATTAATATATTTGCTAAACTTGTGCAGATATATGTATGCTGCAAAATATAGTTTAATAAAGCATTGAAAACTGTCATTTTAATTTTAATGCATTCTAAAAAATGTTAAAGCAGTTTTAATTATTTGAAGTACTTCTTAAATAATGCTTCTGATTTGTCTAATTTAATATTTCTAGTAATATTTTATATAATTTAATACTTCTAGTATTTAAATAGTAATAGCAATATAAGTTGTTAATAAAACTTTTTTTTATTTATTTTAAATTGTTAAATATATTTATTTTGAAAAGAAATCATTACTGTATTACAATTCTAACATTCATTTATAAAATAGAATTTATTGAAAGCTATTAAAGCTATATTTCATATTAAAAATGCATAACATCTTCAAACTTATATTGACAGAATAAAAAAGATGAAATAAATAAAAAATAAAACAAATATAACTTTAAAAGATATAAAAATTAAAACACATACAGATTAAAATAAGTAAAGAAAGAAAAAACTATTTTTTTTTCCGAATGAAAAAACAAATACAACACAGCGTGCTGTAAAATTACAACACCAGATACCTTATTTTAACTTTAACTAGTGCCTAATAGGAAATGTGCAGATTATCTAGGTAATTTGCAGATTACCTAGGTAATTTGAGAAATAAAACAATTTTCCTCACATTAACGGATCACCCTAGTTAATGTGCAGATTACCTAGCTAATCTGCAGATTAACTGATTTCTGCACTTTAGCGGTAACATATATATTAAAAAAAGAAAAATATTTTATTTTTTATTTTTTGTGTTTATTTTTGACGCTTCCCGATAGATGGAGCCAAAACGATTATTTGATATTCAGTATTTCAGATGGAAGAGAAGAAATTCGTCCGCAAAACTGCCGCATCACGGTATTTTCGGAGTAAAAAATAGTTCGATTTTTAAACTGAGTTAAAAAAAAAAAACAAGAGTTTTCCTAGGGAAAAGGGAGATGTCAGGCACATCAGATAAAAGCGATTAATATCATATATAAATTAAACTAAATTCGCTCGAGCCATATTCGAGAAAAAATTCTTACACATATAGTCCGTCCATTTATAACTTAAATGAGCCAATTCATATCTCGAAATATATTGCACGCAGAAATGTAGCAATTTCAGGGTAGGATCAGACAGAAGGTGAAAGTCTATTTTAAAAATATCAGAACATAACCTCCCATATTTCCTGAGATATTAAGTGTCGGCTTTCAGCGGTTTCTTTGATCTTAAAATCCCTGTATATATAAGTGTCGCAGTTTTCGTTCGTTTTTTCGTTTCCGCTGAGTGTCGTGGCTTTCGTTTGTTTTTGCGCTTGCGTCACTAGAAAAACTGCCGTTTTTCATGATATTATTTATTTCGTTGTTGAAGTATTAATAGAAAAACGGCCTATTTATTTAAATAGGAGTATTGATTCATAATTATTATTATTATTGTTTAATTCACCATGAATTGAGTATTTTTAAAAAAACAATAAAAAGTGCAAACTCTGTACATTTCCAAAAAATTCATGAAACATCTGACATATTAAATAGAATTTATTATTTTTTAGTTAAAGCATTAATGTAAAAAAATAAAAATAAATAAAGATCTTTCTTCGTTGCCAACGTCTGTGTTTCATTTTTTAAAACTTGCAGTCATAGGACTTTGTTGAAAAACTATAATGCGAATACATAATTCTGTACATTTCCTAAAAATGCCCTTCTATAATATAAAGAAACTTTTTTGAAATATTTCATTTTGGGATTTCAATCAAACAAAAAGAAAGAAAGAAAGATGGGGAAAAAAATTCCTTTTTTCTTATTGCTATCAAACCATTTATTTATTATTTTTTACTATTTTTTTTTTTTTTTTTTTACTTTTTGATTAAATGTTGCATAGCAAAGCTGTTTAAAAAATTGATCTAAATTTACTTAAATAAACTTAGAGAAAAAAAAATCACACAAATTATTAAAAATGGGAATTAAAATATCGTATAAGTAATAGTGATTTTTATTTATTTATTTATTTATTATTATTATTATCTATATACTAATAGGCAAGCATAAAATTTGTAGTCCCTTTTTAACATATTAATTATGGGAGTAGAGGGATGAAAATAGTTTCATTCGAAAGGTATGGTTAGCCGGAAGGTTCGAATACAAATATTATTTTCTTACGATGTCAAGAAGGTATTTAAAAATACATTTATTTTTTATGCATTTTCCCCCATTTTTCCCTTTTATACACGTATTCCTTTACATTAAAAAATACCTAAAAGTAGAAAGTTGTTAAATCTGGCAATTTCATAAAGCTCAAATAAAACCATAGACACAGTAATTTGTATAATGTAGCATCACTATACGCAAGCGAAGTGATGGCGTCACTGTCTGTCCATGGAGCCATGAAAATGATTTTCTATGTTAATCATCCATTGGATTTTTTGTAAAAAATTTATTAAAAAATAACGGAAATTATCTGCCGATTTTAATTCCAATATTTGGGTATAGTTATATATAAGTTACTGTCTACATGTGTTTGATTGAGTTATTTTTTCAGTAAAATTAATAAAATTTTAATTTAAAATCACAAAACTTCAGTAAAAAAACGGCAAACTTCCAGTTTCGAATGTAAACATAAACATTTCATTTCAAAGGGTGATATTTAAACAATAAATATTCAACTAATATACTAAGTAAAAGGAAAATGGATTTGTTACTAACTGCTGCATGTATAAGTAGACAATACGGAAAAAATTCCGATTTCCGTTTTTTGCTGAATTTACATGTTTTGAGCTTTTTTACGTTTCAATTAACTGAAATTGGCTACTTATTTTTTTAAAAAGTGTCTTTATTGCTAGCTTTTGTGGGTAGAAGAAGCAAGTAGAAGATACATAAAAACTTTTGATTTCCGGTTTTCGATGAATTTACACGTTTTGCAATTTCCCTGCATTTTAATTAAGTCAAATTGACTACTTATTTTTATTTTTTAAAAAGTGGATTTATTATTCTTTCCTCCACATATATAAGTAGAAAATATAAGATTCAGAAAAGTTTTAGATTTTCGGTTTTCGATAAAGTTACACGTTTTGAAATTTCCCGAACTCAATTCGACTATTTTTGAAAAATATCTTTTTCTTTTTGTTGTTGTTGTTGTTCAAACACTGTACTTTATGAACCAATCGAATTAATTTAACAGAATTTGGTACTTGGTTGGGCCTTAGTTTGAAATGGTACCTATTAGCTTCTGAGCTGTATCACACAACAAGGGGCGTTTTCACGTTGCTATTTCCTCTCATTTCAGAAAAGGCTAACATCTACAGAGAGAAATAGTTATATTAAGTAAAACTCTGCTGATTCAGATAGAGTGAATATCGGCAAACAATTGCCGCAGCTGTGTTGCGATTGCATTCCGTTTAGGACAAGGCAATAACTTTGCTTTGCCTCGCTTTGCAAAAAAAATGGTCGAGTTTCGACCACTGGGCGATTCTAGTTATTATTATTTTGTGTAGTAAACAGCATTTTATTTCATTTTCGATTTACACACACACACACACACACACACACATATATATATATATATATATATATATATATATATATATTCCCACATGAGTAATGCGATGTTGCTGTTAAAACCAATTGCCTTCACGTAGAGACTAGATATAGGTGGAATGCCCTCCGTGGTTTTCCTAAAGGTTTCAGCCTGCATTCAAGAAGATTTCGGTTGGTTGGTTGTTGGATTTAACGTTGCACTAGTATTGCGCTATGGGTAATTGACGATGGTTCAGAAAACCACGAAAAATTACATACAGTTAGGCAAATAAGCGTTACTTTCTTTCCCAACTGTCGTCTAATTTTCATCATATACCACCTTCTGATCACCGGTAGCGCATTTTAATCACATAACAGATTTTAAACAGATTATTTGATTTAGGTATTTTAAAATTATTTAATATTTCGTAAAAATTGTTACAATTGGACTGGTAATGTGTACTAACTTATTCGTGCAGTGATAATGTGTTATTTTGTGATTGTTATATTATCTGTTAGTATATGTCTTGACTGCTTAATGTGGTATTAGAAAACCGTTGTGAAATTTAGTTGCATATTTGTCAGACATTGCGAAATTTTAGTCTTTTTTAAGATCTTTTGATAATTGTTGAAAGTTAAATGATGTTAGAAACGGTTTATAAAATTAATTAAAATTAATTAAATTAATTGTAAAATTATTTGTTTCAACTTCCTGTCTCTCATTGTTTCGCAGTTTTTTCAAAGTTGGAGAATATGTGTGTATATATTTCATTAGTATTTATTTTTTTGGCTTTTCTCTTTCATCAATAAATTAATAGAAATTGTTATAAGGAACAGGTAGTAAACTAGTTGGAATAGGTGGACTCTGCTCAGTTCCCCATCATATATATGTTCTCATAAATTTCTAGTGCGAGACATATTATAATCATATTAAAAGAAATGAATTTGACCAAAGCTTGATACAGTGACAAAATGAAATCCCCGCCCAATAGGCTATCCACCGTTCACTTCGATATAATTATCTTATTCTAATCTATTAATTTAATTTATCAGCGTCGATTCCGTTGTTTAGTTTTCGTGCTACTGTTTCCAATGCAATAATCCTCAAAATTCATATTTATATGAAAAATTTACAATTTCGCTATGTTGATAAAATCGTAAATTACGAATAATTTATGAAATTTTCCTATTAGAATATTTGTATTCAATCATGTTCAAACAAATATCATAAATGTAATTTTGAAGTTGTCTAATGTATTTATGATCCTCAAAATGGAAATTTATGTTCAATTTTGCCTTATTCTGACATGTTAAGTAAATCGTAAATTCCAAATAACTTACGAATTTTTTAAATTGGAAAAATCATATTCTATGATATTCACGCCAGTATCCTAAATAATATTTCGAAAGTGGTTTCACATCCCTACGATGAAAATATCCCTCAAGATTGGCGTTTATGTGAAATTTTGCTCTATTCTGCCATGCTAAGAAATTCGTAAATTTCAAATAACTTGCGAAATTTTCAAAGTAGCATATTTATAGTTACTGATGTTCATTCCGGCATCCAAACTGATATTTTAAAACTGGTCTGACATTTTTTACAGTAAAACGTTTCCATTTAATGCACGTTTAAGTGAATTTTTGTCCTATTCTCCCATGTTAAGAAAATCGTAAATTTCTCATAACTTACGAAGTTTTTTAATTCGAATTTTCCAAATAAATAGGGTTCATGCCAGTATCAAAAGTAGTATTTTAAAACTGATCTGACCTTTCTGCGATTATTTGTTCGTGATGTATCGTGTAAACAGACTAACAAACTAACCGACTAACGGACTGACCCACTAACGGACTGCACACTAACAGACACCGTACAGACAGACACCATACTAATTTTGTCATTTTCGGATTGCTCACACCTGAAAACGTATAAAAAAGTAAAAAAACCGAGGTCGAAATTTTTCACGATTACCTAAGTTCCCCATACCTATAGTATGATGGGGAACCAAAAAAGCTTCCACTATATTCAATAAACTAATTTTTTATATTGTATTATCACTCAAAAAATAAACAAATGTTAGAAATTTCCTAATTATAAAACATATGTCGTTAAATATTTACTTTTATTCCGCATTTTACCTCTTTTCAGTTGCACCATTTTATATTCTTAAGAATAAAGAAGAACGTTCTCATAGTCATCAAAGAAATTTTCTGTTAACTAGCATTAAATTAATATATTTATTTATTAGAATTCTTTTATTCAGAAGTTTTCCTTTCTTTTTTTTAAGTCTTATTTTGCCTGTTAAGCGAAACTGTTACGTTAAGCGAAACTGTTTGCCTGTTACCTTTTGCGAAATATGAACAATGATTATTTCTCTTTATTTAAATAACTTTTTTTTTTTTTCGTCCTTTTCTTATACTCTAATTAAATGCATTCAAGCTTATTATAAAATATATTTTTACTCATGACTGGTTGAAATAGTAAGTATAAAATTGAACAGTAAAAAATTGCTTCACATTTTAAATAGAATGTATATATACATATATATTTAATTGCAGTATTAGCGTATAAAAACAGCTTAATTATTTAAAAAGGAATATCAAATTATTATTAATATTTTTTTTATTACTGTTATTTTTTTAACTTAACGTGAGTTTGCATAGAAAAACTATAAGGAATGTATATTCCGTACTTTTCCTAAAAAAAAAAAAATAAAAAAAAAAAATGCATGAAACATTTGATATTAAGAAAATTTACTTTTAATTTAGTCAACGTATTTACATAAAGCAAATTTTCATTAGTAAAAAACCTATTCATTATTAATGATTATATTTCTTTTTGTGAAATTTACCATGGAATGGAATTGTCTTTAAAATCTAATAAAGTGAGTACACATTTCTGCACCTTTCCTAAAGAACACTTTTGTAGTATCAGGATCTTTTACATTTTAAATCTTTAACTTAATGCTTTTTACAAAAAAAAAAAAAAAAAAAATTGATCTAAAGATAATTAATATTTTAATGCAGGCCAAAACATTTCATTTATTGAAAATTAAAATTAATTTTTTGTATAGAAAAATTAAAAGGCCTTTTTTTTAATAGTTTTGCATTAATTAATTTAATTTTTTTATTAACTTTTATTCACACGAAAACAATAATATAGATTGTTTACTTTAGTTATTACCGAATTGTTAAATCGTTTTGCGAAAATGCTAGAAATTTCTCTAGCAATGTATTTTATCTTACTCATAATATAATACACTGTTAAAAAAAATGCAACTTTATTGCCAGAAAAACTTTGTAATGACAGAAAAATACGTTTTGACAGCGTAATTGTTTACGTAATTTACGACTATTTTCTCAAATTACAGAGAATTTCTGGCAGCAAAGTTGAATTTTTTTTTTTATCAGTGTAGTAATCATTTTGGGCTACATATAACAGTAGTCTTTAACGCATTTCCTGGTCTTTTTAGTAAAGTATTAAGGAATAATTTTAAATTTCACTGCATTAGTTTGCGAATATAGTAACTAATATAAAATTTAAAATTTTGTCTTCGTTGCGATGTTAACATCTTCGTTGCAATGTTTTATTTTTTCATTGAAAATAATGTTAGAAATGCTTCATAAAATCAGTATTTTTTGACAATTCTGTATCATTAATAAGTATCACCAAAATAAGCTGATATTAAAATAAAATTTAAGTAAAAAATAATTTTTTAAAGTAAGAAGCTTTTTATTGTGAAGCCCTAAAAAGCATAAAATAAAATGTATTCTGGCAAAGATATGCTACAAAGAAATGGAAGTTTCAGCACTAAGAAAATTTTAGAGAAAAATATAGGTACTTTCCTTTTGCAAGAGATGAAAATTTTTTAATGTTCAAAATATTTTAATAAGCTTTCGAGAGCAATATTCTTAGTTATTAGTTTTTGTATAATCATTCGTTAGGCCAGAAATCTCAAATATCTCGAAAGCTTTTAAAAATATTTTGAATATTAAAAAATTTTCATCTCTTGCAAAAGGAAAGTACCTATATTTTTCTCTAAAATTTTCTTAGTGTTGAAACTTTCATTTCTTTGTTGCATGTCTTTGCCAGAATACATTTTATTTTATGCTTTTTAGGGCTTCACAATAAAAAGCTTCTTACTTTAAAAAATGATTTTTTACTTAAATTTTATTTTGTGCTTTTTAGTTACAAAAGAGGAAAAAGCTTCTTAAGAAAACTAATTAAAATTTCTTAGAATATTTTGTAGACAACGGAAGATTTTCGTTTATCAATTGACATTTTTTTTTTCAATTATTTATCTGGAAAAAAAAGTATTATAACGTCTTTCGAGGACCGAATCCGGGACCATCGCGTTATCAGCATGACGCTCTAACCAAAACTCTAAGAACTGTCAAGAAAAATCATAGAACATTCTAGAAAAATCTAACAAATACTTATACAAAAGAAATATTGTTCTCGAATGCTTTTTAAAATATTTGGAATATTTAAAATTTTTTCATGTTTTGCAAAAGTGAAACATCTATGTTTTTCTGTAAAATTTTCTTGTTGTTGAAACTTTTATGATTTTATAGCATGTCTTTGCAAGAATAAATTTTAATTTTAGGTTTTTTAGGGCTCCACAATAATAAAAAAACTTTCAGTGTTATTTTTATTTATTTATTTAATTATTTTTATTTTTATTTTTACTGAAATTTTTATTTTGTGCGTTTAGTAACTCAAAAAGAAGCTTCTTTCAAAAACTATCAAAATTCCTTAGGACATTGTGTAGACACCTCGGCCCGGCGAGGATCGAACACACGACTCTCGCATTATCAAGATGACGCTGTGACCAGCTGATTCATTAAGAGATACAATGAGACGCTTATTTTTTATTTTTTTTTTTTATTTTTTTTTTTTATAAATATATAATGGAAACGTCTTGTTTTTTTAATGTGACGAAAAGCCGATGACAAATTCAATTTCATATAACAGTAATATAATATAATATATAGATATAGATATAGATATAGATATAGATATAGATATATAAAGCTTCTAAAAATATTTTTTTTAATCTATTTCTGACATAAAACATTTTATTTTCTGCTTTTTTAATACCTAAAATATTTTGTGTTTTCCAATACCTAAATAAATTAAAAAAAAAAAAAAAAAAAAAAAAAAAACTGCTTCTTTAAAAAAAAAAAAAAAAAAAAAAAAAAAACTCCTCAAAAAAATTCTTAGTGTAAGCAACGAAAAATTTTCTTGTATCAATTGACACCTTTTCAACTAATTATCTGCAAAAATTAACACGCTGGACTTTCCGGGGACCGAACTCATGACCACCGTGCTACTTACGGGACGCTCTTACCAACTGAGCCACAGAACGACAAACAAAACAGCATATATTTACTTTAAAATGAAAGCGCCTTGTTTACTAGCGTGACACGAAGACACGATGACCAAGTCAATTTCAATTAAAAACCTTCTAACTAATAATAAAAAAAGAAAAAAGGGAAAAAAATCAACAAGTAAATTGATTGCTTACAGGGCCTTCCTATATATGGTTAAATATATTGAACTCTATAAATTGAATAAATTACAGCTAAAGAATTGTTTACATGGACTTCGAAGTCTAAAAGAAGTCTATTTTTTTCTTTTTTCTTTTTTTTTTTTTTTATGGTAATATAATAAATACATTTTTCATCCAAAATTTCGAAAATATGAAATGTCAACTAAAACAAAGTTTTAAGAAATTTCCATTAAAATATTTTAAAAATTCATCTGGTGAATCTTAGTTTCCGTAGACCCTTCTATTAAAAAAAAAAAAAAAACGGTGGCTACGGCTTTTTAAAAACTAATACATTTATCTTATTAATATTTTCGACACTTCTTTAAAATGGAATTGACTAGTGTTCTAATGACGGATTTTTTTTTAAAACTGAATTTAAATTTTTTGACAAAGTTGTAAGCAGTACACTTTTCGGTACATCTTGCCTCACACTTAATTAGGTGTAATCGAAAGAAAAAGAAAAAAAAAACAATGGTAGTTTAAGCACTAGTCAATTTGTAGAAATATGCAAATTTTCAGTAAGATAGATGCATTGTGTGCATTAATTTTCTGAAGAATCACCGAAAGGACACACTAACTGAATCCATCCCCCCCCCTTAAAAAAAATGTCAAATATAGTTTAAATTTAATTTTTTAAATGCTCAATTTTTTCACAAAAAATTATTTATTATATTAAAATTATTTATTATATTATTTATTATATTATCTTTAAAACCTATGTATTCCCGTAGGAATAAAATATATGTCTACATAGCAGCTAAACTCAATTTATCTCTGTTTGTAGTTTGGAGTAACTTAAGCATGAAAATGTTGTCGTTTTTTTACTTTCTTCTATACTGGTATATGTAGAGAGAAAATAAAGGATTCGTCCGGATGAACTCCGTGCCTTCGACGAATTTACACGTTTTGGGATATTCTGAACACCCTTTGACTGTTTTTAGAAATTGTTTGTCTGTGTGTCCGTGTATGCATATCTCAAATTTTGTGCACGCTATATCTGGCGAATCAATGAACGAAATTTAATGAAACTTGGTATTTAGTTGGCACCTGACATAAACTGGTGTTGATTAGATTTGGGGATCATTCGTTAAAACAAATGGTGCTGTGATCCTTTTTTTTTTTTTTTTTTTTTTTTTTTACGTGACAGTACAGGACGAAATTTCCCATAAATGTACATAATGAGAGTTATTTTTAACATGTGATTGTAAAATTAATATGAATTATTGATAGTAGTAGTAGTAAACTAGGAAAAATATTTGTGAATATGACAGCATCGCTTTCCCTCCTGGAAAGAAGTACCCCCCGGGGGGGATGAAATTTTCACCATAGATATCTTTCTAAAAATCTTGTTAATATCTTTAAAACGAATGGTTGAACTAGAGATCTGTAATAATTTAAAACAAAATTATCAAATTTTTCTCCTTTTTTTTTTTTTTTAAAAAAAAAAGAAAAGAAAAGAAAATCGCATTATTTTTTATGTTGGCACAAAATTGACTTTCTTTTGGAATTTAGTGTTATATATCTGATAGAAAAAATCATCTGCATTTATCGAGAAAAAAAATTCATCTATATAAATAAAGAGAAGTGTCTGTGTGTGTGTCTGTGTGTGTGTCTGTCTGTGTGTGTGTGTGTCTGTCTGCGCTCTGGTGCTCACACTACTGATCGTAGAGCTTCCAAATTTGGCATGTAGGTACCTGGGACCCCACAGGTGGGCACCTCATCGAGATTTTTTCGAATTTCGAATTTGAACTTTTTAAATTAATGTTTTTTCGATTTTAAATATTGGCTTTAATGTTTCATTTTTCATGAATTTATTCTCCGGTTGTAATCGTCTGCGTATCTTAGCAACGGCTATTATGCAATTCATTTTTTATTTAATGCATTCATTTGAAGGCGATTTTCTTTTTTTTTCTTTTTTTCTTTATCATTATTATTGTTATATTTAGTGAAAATCAAATGGTAATGCAATAGAAATAAATTGTTACGTTTATGTATAAATTTTATACTATAGCAACTTTTTATTTTTCATTTTTTTAATTAATTCCTTTAAAATCTTTTTTTTTTTTTCTTTATTATTATTATTTATAATATTTATTGGGTGCAAAAATGGTAGTTTATAGTAGAAAGGATAAACTGATTAAAATTCGTTTTTCATGTATTTAATTCCTTTTAAAAGAAAATCTACTTTTTTATTTTATTTTATTGCACTGTTCGGAATCAAATCGTAATATAGTGTAAATAACGGGGACTATAAAACACATGATTCAAAAACTAAAATATATAATAGATGCTGAGATACAGTCATCTTTAAAATCGTAGTTCTTAAGTAACAGAAAATCCACAAGTCGTCGATAAATATCCAGATTGAAGTGCCCGAGAAAGACCTTTCTGTAGACAGTGGGAAACTGGACTCGATGCAGTACGGGCAGAAAAAAGAGCTGCCTTAGGCAACGGGTACCCGAAGAAGCGAGATCTAAAGCAATTTCTTTCTTTTTTTTTTTTTTTTTTTTTTTTTTTTTAAGTTTTTATTTGTAATGTGATGTAAAAAATAAATACTGATCCAATTCTTTTGAAAATTCATTTAAATATAGTGACCAGCGAAGCGGGCGTAGCCTGCTAGTAAATAATAATTTAATATATAATGCTACATGAATTTTCTTAAAACTGTATAGGCGAAACTATTGGGGTAGCAACAACATATTGATTCAGTTTTCTTTTGTCAAAATGTAATCAAGACCTTTAATTTAAGTAAACTAAAATTTATTTTATTTTTTTCTTGGCTTATCTGGAACATGAAAAAAAAATCTCTTTTTTGACTTTTTTCTTCTCTTTTCTTCATTTTCGTGGTTTATAGCAGTGCATAGATTGGTTTTCTAATTCTAAAGGCGATGTATTTATGTAATATTTTCTAGAAAAATGTAAAATGCGAAAATTTGGTTTTCACGCTAACTGTTGATACTTCTAGAATATTAAGTCTTCTTCGAATCTTATCTTAATATATATAAATCTCGTGTCACAATGTTTGTCCTCAATGGACTCCTAAACCACTTAACCGATTATAATAAAATTCGCACACCATGTGCAGTTCGATCCAACTTCAGAGATAGGATAGTTTAAATCTCAAATTATAGTCGCAATTTTAATTTATTGCTAATTATTTGTCTGTTATTATTTGACAGTCACAATTATCTGTTAACTCCAAATGATTCTAACAGATGTCGATACCTTTCGACTGGGTTGAAATGAAAGCTGAAATATATTTGGTGCTGCCATCTACACAAAGAATCTTCAACTTTTTAACCTATTAATAAATTTCGTATAATTCAATTATTTCCACTTTTTAAATTTTTGGTGTTAGCATAGCCGGCCACGTGTTACTTAGACTGAAGTGTAAATTGAATTCATATTATAATGAAGATAATACAGTGAAATTAATCCTGTTTTTTACTTATTTGTGCTTCATTGATCAAAACTTTATAATTTAATTTTAATCTGTATATATATATAAATTACGTGTCACGATGTTTGTCCGGGGTAAACTCCTAAACTAAGGAACTGATTTTGATGAAATTTTGCACACTGTGTGCAGTTTGATCCAACTTGAGAGATAGGATAGTTTTTATCTCAATTTATTGTCACAATATTGTTTTATTGCAATTATTTGTTAATTATAGACCTTTATTAAAGTTGCTCCAAAATATCTGTGAGTTCCATTAATTTAATTGTTGCCAAAAAAAAAAAAAAAAAAAAAAAAAAAAAAATACGAGTTCATATTTAATCAAACGTGAACGTTAAAAAATTATAAAAAGTTAAATTATGCATCTCACGAAAATTGACGTCATAATCAATTTAAAGATTTTATACACATTGATAAAGTGCTAATGTAGTTCTATCATAGATATAGTAATATATATAGATCTCTCATCCCCATGTTATCGTAGAAAGATTTTTGATGCCGAAAAAAGATAAAAAATAAAAGCTTTGGAAACAGCCATTAAGTGGTATTGAAAAAAAAAAAAAAAAAAAAAAAAAAAAAGAAAAGAAAGAAAGAAATATGAATTTGAAACTGTATCTGGAGTCTTCCATTCCCCTTTAGCAAATAAATTATTCATAAATTTTATTTGCTAAAATATTAGTATGTATTCCCGTGTGTATTCACTCGGGGAAAGACGGCCATATTTTGGTAAAAACGTCGTCTTTTCCCAAATGAAAAGGAATAACTTTTTTCTCCCCAATGATCACTCTATTCTATATATGCTATACTATATCTATGAGTTCTATACGCAAGCGAAGTGTGACTCACTGACCGTCTGTGCAGCCAAGAAAAAGATTTCCTATGTTAATTGCCCACTGGATTTTTTGTAAGAAATTATTAAAAATCGAGGAAATTTATTTCCCGATTTTAATCCTTATATTTGGGTATAGATATGTATTAGTTATCGCGGGTGTTAGATTGAATTATTTTGCTGTCAAATTGACAAAATTTTAATTTTAAAATTTAAACTCTGTCGCCCTTGGCTTTTTTTATTATTATTATTATTATTTGGCGATCAAAAGCGTAACACGAAAATATACATGCCAGATGTATGCATTGTACGAAATGTAATATGTATTATTCATTGTACGTATGTATGACATGTAATATGTATTGTACGAAATATTGTTTCATATTATTCATTACTCTTTTAATATAAGTTGTTAAAATAACCATGATTTTTGAAAGGAATTAAATATTTTCGCCAGATAATTTGGCGATATTCTTTTTTTTTCGCCAAGGATGACAGAAATGAAATCTATTCCGCTGCAAAATATTAGTATCTTACATCAGATATTTTATTTAGACATTTGAAAACAAATTTGACTTCAAACTATGATAGAATATTTATCATTTTCCTTTTAATTTGTATATTATTAGTATATTAAAATTTAAAAGCATGGTATATAAAAAGTTTTTTTTTTTTTCTTTTTTTTTTTAAATCTTATAATTATTCTTATCTTAATCCTCAATGTTTCCCATCTTTATTGACTTGAATTTACTATTAAAATTTTAACATACTCAAAAACTTCTCATCACTTCGTTAAAATACACTAAACTTTTCCAAAATCTTTTTGTATTTAAAATGATACATGTATTTACTTTAAATGTCCAATATTTCATAAGATTTCCAATTTTAAAGTTTTAAAATATTTATCAAATTTACTTATTTTTCTGGTTTAGCCTTATTGTTTTCCCTTTTATAACTACAGCTGTTGCCCTCTTTAAAATATTTAAAATGATGAGGTCATTTAATAGTAAAATTATCCATTATAGCATATATTATATTTCACTCCTCCATAAAAATTGATTTTAAAATCGTCTGTTTCTTTTATACCTTTATTTTAATAGAATTTTAATAGAATTTAATTTATATATTAGTCATTTTAGCAATTTTATCCAAAGTAGCATTAGAAATAATATATATCACTTTTCCATTAAAATTTATAGGACCCTACAATAAAATTAATTTGTGCTTAATATCAACACTACGAAAATTTTTATCAATCGCTTCCAAATTTTGACCTAAGTTTCAAATCTCAACCCTGTGGGTTTTTACATCGGCTACAACGTTTTCGTCTTTGTTCGTAAATAATAATTTAACTGTACTAAATAGTTTACAGCCGTATAATTCAACGTATAACTTAGTCACAGCAACGCGTGGCCGGGTCTGCTAGTATATATATATACTAAGACAGTAAATTATGCATATATATATATTTTGCAATAAATTAGAGAAATAAAATAAAGTAATTTGAATGGAATTAATTAAGAAAATACACACACTCACACACACATATATATGTCTCCATGTTGCTTGAAAGGTTCGTTTTTCTTCGTATGCAATGAATTATTTGGCCTGTGTTATTTGAATGAAAGATCGGGAGCCCACTGGAAATTTGCCATTACAGTCACCAGCGAAAGAAATCTCACACTGGTGCCCAACGATGAAAAAGGTTTTCCTTTAAAAAAATATATTTTTTTAATCTTTCTAAGCGTTTTTTATTCTATAAATAATTTGTTTAAAAACGTGTTTTAATACTCCTCGTCAGTTTATTCTCTGTTTGCTTGTTTGCTACTTTTGTTTTGGTTTCATGTCGATTTATCGTAAAGGCAACATTATTTGAATTGCAACTAATTCTCTAGGAATAGAGTTAATGTAAGTTTGAAGTTAAATTAAAACTGGTATGATGTTTCCACCACAGGGATTTCTTCTATAGAATTTTACACAAATTTTATTCAATACAAATCATTTATTAAATTATCAAATTATTTTCTGTTATAAATGCAGAAGACTTTTACCTGACACAAATATATTATCACTAAATGCTGAAAGATGTCAATTTTTTGCAAATCAGAAATGATTTCTTTTCAAAGTTTTTTCGTTAAAAGAAAAAAAATCGATAACTTACTTTTAAATTATCACAGACCTATAGTTCAACTGTTCGTTTTAAAGGTATTGACGCGATCTTTCGAAAGATACCCATATTGAAACTTTACTCGGGAGGGAAGCAATGCACCCACATGCACAATTCTTTTTTCCTAGTTAACTACTATACTATTAACAATAATTTATATGAATTTTACAATCACACGATTACTATAACTCTCATTATGTGCATTTATACGAAATTTTGTCCTATACTACCATGTTAAAAATTTAGAGAAAATGCGATAACAGCGCCATCTGTTGCGCAATTGTTCCCTAGATCTAATTAGCACCAGTTTATGTGAGGGTCCAACTAAATACCAAGTTTGGTTGAATTTCGTTCATTGATTCGTAAAATACATTGTCCACAAAATTTGTGATACACACACACAGACACACATTTTCTAAAAACAGTCAAATCGTGTTCAGGGCATCCCAAAACGTGTAAATCCATCGAAAACTGGAGTTCTAAAATTTTCCCGAATCCAATACTTTCTCTATAATACATATAGAAGAAAGTAATAATAAGAATGTCAATAAATAAAATTAATTGTTTCAATAATTACATAAAAGTCTTCACGGTAAATTTTATATAAAGAAATTTAATTATTATTGGTGTATGTGATATTCGGTGAACTTAAATCTTCTGTTACTTGGCTTTATATTTGTATATATAAATATATAGATGCATCCATTTGAAATATATAAAATATCTTATTCTAATATATACGTGGATAATATATATACAGAAAATTACAGTATTTACGTTATTTTCATTTTATGATAATAATTGTTTTACAAAATGAAAAAACAGAATTTAATGATCCTGAAACAGCTAAAAAGAACTTCCTTAGAATTTTTATTTGTGTTCACTCTGCTATTCTCGGAGTGAAAAGAATCTTTCACTCTTTATTATTGCACGAAGTTATCTATTTTCTAGAAATGTGATGTAATTACGTAGTCTATATATTTTTTTTCCTGCTACATTTTTTGCAAAAACATTTTTGTACCTTTTTGAACAAAAAACATATATAAAACTGCTATTCGAATAGAAATGCTTTCACGTAAAACATTTCGTGAAATAAAATTGTCTAGAATTTCTTTACTATTTTCTTCATAACAGAAATTACATGTGATACTTTGCAATAAAAGAGAACAAATATACAGAGGCTGTTCGCACATTTTTTAGACGATTTTATTTCGCAGCAAGAAAATATCGTTTGCATGATGAATTTTATTTTCATAACAGTTATATTTTTGGAAGTTTTATTTATCTTCTGATATTTAGAATTTTTGTTTAGATGAAAAAATGCGCTTTTAAAATGGCAGTGTATGGAAAGATAGGTTTCCGCTCTTTCCAAAGATAGTTTTTAGAGAAATCTTTATGAAAAGCATTTATCAGGAGAAAAATGGAAAAATGTTGCAACAACAGATGAATCTTGGGTCTATTTAAGTGATTGCAATAAAAAAAGGTCAATTTATTATCACAACAGTGGATAAAAAAAATTGCTACATGGCTCAAAGCATCAAAAGAAAGTTTTTCTAAAGGATTTATGATTGCCACTGGTTTTTCATACTAGCGCAAGATAAAAGCAAAAAAATGTGACAAAAATGTCAAAATCAACTCTAAATACTCTCAAGAACATATTTTAATTCCAATTTAAAAAAATGAAAATCCAGATCTTTATCCACAATGCTATCAATCCGTTGAACTGTATCAAGACAAAACAAGCAGCCACACATCACAATCCGCAATTGCTTTTCTAGAAAAAAAAAAAAAAAATGGAACAAAAAACGGGAATTAAAACCATACCCTTCACTGACATTCCTGCTAAATCTTCTGATGTATCACTGTTGGATTTTTGTGTTTTTCGACTCTTAAAATCAACATTATCCAAACACCGACCTACAACGCTTTGTGCACTCTGGAAAGCCGTTCAAGAGGAGTAGGAAAATACACCTCTTCCGATATTATAAAAAGCATTATTATCATAGAAATTGTGATGTAGAATGTTAGTTAAGTACAAGGGCTATCAAACTGAACAAATAGAACTCGAAATATGAGTGAAATTGCTTCAGTACACTCCATCAAAGTCGTCTAAAAAATGTGCGAACAGCCTCTGTATATTTCTTTGTTGCATTTTTGTACTCTGAAAAACTGAAAATATATTTGATGATTTTTTTTATTTTTATTTTTTATGTAAAATAAAACATGTAAACTTTAATTGAAAGAATTCATTTATTGTATCAGCTTATGTTATTTTACACTAGACATGATTTCTTTATTTAAAATTTTTAAATAATTCTTTTTTAAATGTTTTTTTAGATGTTTCATCTTCAGAAAATATATCAAACTGTGTCATTCTTTAATATACTGCTATATGTTCATAATATACTTTATTTGAAATTCCGTTATGACATTAAGAATGTTATTTTGAATATTTTATATACATTTGCAAATTTGATTAAACATTTAATTTAATTTTTACTACCAGCTAAGGGTAAGGTTCTTGATTTTCCATATTTTTATAAATCTATACCGAATAGTACGCAATTCAATATATTTTTTGTTTTCCAAAGATTTTTTCTTTTATGTAAAGTACAATATTTTAATGAATTAAAATAATAATAATAATAGGAAGTATTAATCATGTAAAATCAAAACGCTTTATTCTTATTTAAAAAATATCTCGAATTCTCACATAATTTGATTACAATATTTCTCAATTAATAATATGTTAACATAAAACATTATTTTTTATTTCATTATACGAATAATATATATATATATATATATATATATATATATATACACACACACCGCTACAAATAGATAGGTACAAAGGGTTTTTTCTTTGATTTTTCCTAAAATAACATTATCTAAATTGTGCTTATCATTTATTTTTACCATAAAATAACACTATTTCAGGACTAATTTTTGTTTTATGACTAATTTAGAAAAAATTTAAGATTAAAATTTTTCTAATTTAAACTACACACCGCGACAAAAAGATAGGAACAAAGAATATTTTTTTTTTAATTTTTGAATATGATTATTTTGAATATGAATATTTTGAATATGATTCAAATATTTAATATGTTTTTGATATGATAATATTTTGTTATGATAATAAATATCAGCACAATTTAGATAATGTTATTTTATGAAAATTTTTAAAAAAGCCCTTTGTTCCTATCTTTTTGTCGCGGAGTGTAGCCTTAAATTAGGAAAATTTTAGTCTTAAAACTTTTCTAAATTAGTCTAAAAATAAAAAATAGTCCGGAAATAGTGTTATTTTATGATAATAATAAATGATAAGCACAATTTAGATAATGTTATTTTATGTAAAATCAAAGAAAAAACCCTTTGTACCTATCTTTTTGTCGCGGGGTGTATATATATTAACTAATATTCATTGCAAAAGGAAATACGTAGAAAGAATTATAATAATGTTTTTCAATAATTAGATCTTTGCCCATATATGGAATATTTGGAAAGAAATTAAATATATATCACAAAAGAAACTGACTCATCGATAAAAATTATACACTACTGAAAGACACCAAGAAAGAATCAGATTATTAGTGTCGCAGCTTTCCTATATTTATACGATCGTTTATTATACTTTCACCACAAATTGCAAAAAGATAATTTTGCTGAAAGTTTTCACGCTATAATATATATATATATATATATATATATTCAAGATTTTTTTTTTCTTTTTTTTTTTTTTTTTTTTTTTTTTTTGTGTGTGTGTGTGTGTGTGTGGTTGCAATGTAATAAAAAATCGTGAAGATATAGGAATGCTGCTTCTTCGAATTATTTAAAGAATGGTGAAGCTATTTTCGGAGATCTAAATGAAAATATTTGTTACCAAGTATATATCATGAAAGAAATTATCATCAGACAATTCTTGATTATTACACAGAGTTATATAAATTAGTAAATAGTAGATAGGATATTAATGCTGTATATAATATATATATATATATATATATATGTTAGATATGTAACCGTAACTGTATATATATAGATGTTAGACATGTAACCGTAACTGTATGAATAAGATGTAACCGCCACTGGGTGGCAACAGTCAGATTGACTGCAGCTGCTCTTAAATAAAGAAGCAATAGATATAACATGGCGCAGCCGACCGTCGAACCAGAGCTGTTCCGAAATTAATTTTCGAATAAATCCTGAATGGATTCTTTAAAAGTTCAAAGAGGTTTGGACCTCTCCGGTAATATCGCCGAAGCATGGCGAAAGTTTCGACAGAACTTTGAAATTTATTTAAAGGCAGGAGGCCACACGGAGAAAGATGACGACGTCAAAGTAGCAATATTATTAAATTGCATTGGTGAAGATGCCGTCGAACTCTATAATACATTTGAGCTAACAGATGAGCAGAGAAATACCTTAGAGGATGTCCTGAATGCCTTTGAGAACTATGCAAATCCACGCAGAAATGTTGTGATCGAACGCTATGTATTTAATAGCAGAAATCAAGAACAGTTTGAAAACTTTGATGAGTTTCTAACAGATTTAAGAAAACTAATAAAATTCTGCGAATATGGAAATTTATCTGTCAGTATAATTCGGGACCGCATTGTAATTGGAACGAAAGAAAAACAACTTCAAGAACGTCTATTAAGAGAATCGGATCTAACACTCCAAAAGACGATTGACATTTGCCGAGCAGCAGAATTAAGTAAAAAACAGTCTGAAGTAATACAGCGGAAATCAGAAGTAAATATTCTAATCGAAACGAATACCGTAGCAGACGCTGTGTCTCTAATAGGGAAAAATAAACAAGCAAAAAATAAGAATTCGAACAATTCGACGTCGCGAACGCAGACAGCTGCTGGAAGTGAAAATAAAAAGAAAACATTTATCTATGTAAAAAATGTAATTATAATCATGTTAGAGGAAAGTGCCCAGCGTTTGGAAAAAGATGTAAAATGTGTGATAAGTTAAATCACTTTGCTAGTGGGTGTAGAAATAGGTTTAACTCCAAGAGAGTTAATAATATAGAAAAATGTATTTTTGTAGATTCAGTGCTGTGTGCTAAGGATTCAAGCTGGATACATCCGTTAAAGGTAGGAAAGAAAATCTTATCAGTTAAATTAGATACTGGTTCGTGTGTAAATATAATACATAATGATTTACTTAAATCGCTAAAATGTAATTATTCCATAAGTCCTACTGAGATTATTTTAGAGGCGTATGGTGGTAATTTAATTAAACCCCTAGGTATAGTTAACTTAGAATGTAAAATGAATAATTGTACTAAATATCTAGATTTTATTGTTGTAAACTGTAATAATTATTCTAAAGCATTATTAGGATTACCTAGTTGTATTGAATTGGGTTTGATTAAAAGAGAAAAAGTAGATTCTACTGAAATAAAAAATAAGGATGAATTTATTGAGAAAAATAAAGATGTTTTTCAGGGGTTAGGAACATTTAATTTAATATTTTCTATTAAAGTTGATGGTAATGTTAAGCCAGTAATTAAACCCCCCAGAAGGATTCCAGAATCCTTAAAACCAAAATTAAAAGAGAAATTAATTGCTCTTGAAAAAGATAAAATTATAAGTACGGTAGAGAATCGAGATGGATGGATTAATAATTTAGTTATAGTACAGAAACCTGACAAGTCAATTCGAATATGCTTAGATCCACAGGATCTTAATAAAGTTATTAAAAAAGAATGTCATTTAATACCAACGATTGAAGAATTAATGCCTAAGTTATGTAATAAATCTATGTATAGTGTGTTTGATTTAAAGGATGGATTTTACCAAATTAAATTAGTTGAACCTTCTAGTAAATTATGTCAGTTTAGTACTCCCTTTGGTTGTTTTAAATTTAACCGCCTTCCGTTTGGTTTAAATATTGCACCTGAATTGTTTCAAAAAGCTAATGAAAAAAATTTTGGTGATATACCTGGTGTGATTATTTATTTTGATGATAGGTTAATTTGTGCAAATTCTGAAAAGGAGCATGATGAAATTGTTCTTAAAGTATTAGAAAGAGCAAGAAAATTAAATGTAAAATTTAATCCTAAAAAGTTACAATATCGCGTTAATGAAGTTAAGTATTTGGGTCATGTATTTAATAAAAATGGAATTAAACCAGACCCTGAACAGGTTAAATCTGTAATGATTTTACAGGCACCTAGTAATAAAAAAGAGTTGCAAAAAACTTTAGGATTAATTAATTATCTAAGGAAATTTATTCCTAACATGTCAGAGATAACTGCTCCTTTGAAGGAATTGCTCAAAACATCCGTAGTATTTGATTGGTTACCAGTGCATACAAAAGCTCTTAATGAACTTAAAGAAAAAATAAGCACAGTCCCTGTACTTGGTGTTTTTGATTCTACTAAACAAATTATATTGCAGTGTGACAGTTCTAAAAGTGGACTAGGTTGTTGTTTGTTACAAGAGGGACAACCGATTTCCTATGCATCACGTGCTTTGTCTGAGGCTGAGTAGAACTATGCACAAATCGAAAAAGAGTACTTAAGCATAGTATTTGCTACGAAAAAGTTTCATAATTATATTTATTGTAGAAAAATAACTGTTCATACTGATCATAACCCTTAGTATCAATTCATAATAAAAGTGTTGTAAATGTTTTATCTAGTAGGTTACAAAGAATTAAATTAAAGTTACTTAAATATGATCTTGATGTCTCTTATGTACCAGGTAAGCAAATGTATGTAGCTGATCTATTATCTAGATCTTATCTTAATGAATATGATACTGATGAGTTTTTAAAAGAAATTGTTCATTGTGTGAAAGCTACAAGGCATATGCATGTAACTGATAAAAAATTAAATGAGATTAAGAAATGTACCTTTAAAGATCTAGTATTAAATAAATTAGTAACTTATTGTAAAAATGGTTGGCCTAACAGTAAAAAAGATGTTTCAGACAATGTAAGATTTTATTATAAATTAAGACAAGATCTTTTTGAAGAAGATGGAATAGTCTTTTATAATGGTAGAATAGTTGTTCCTGTTGATCTTAGAAAAGAAATGCTTAATAAAATTCATGATGGACATTTTGGAATAGTAAAAAGTAAATCTAGAGCTAGAGTAATTTTTTATTGGCCTAATATGGGAAATGATATTGAAAATTTAATTTCTAAATGCCCTGTTTGTGAAAAGTACAGACCAAAAAATTGTAAAGAACCACTCATTTCACATGACATTTTGTCATTACCGCTTGAAAAAATAGGGTGTGACATTTGTGAATTTAGGAAAAATAATTACTTAGTCTTAATAGATTATTTAACTAAGTGGTTAGAAATTGTTCCCTTAAATAATAAACAAGCAGATGAAATAATTGGGAAATTAAAAGTGATATTTAGTTCGCATGGAATTCCTAAAATTCTAGTCGCAGATAACATGTCCTTTAATTCGTATCAATTTAGAAAGTTTTCATCGGAATGGGATTTTGAAATCGTAAATAGTAGTCCGAGATACGCGAAATCAAACGGTCAAGCCGAAAGCGGTGTAAAAATTGCTAAAAATATGTTGAAAAAATGTTATGAGTGTAATCAGGATATTAACAGTGCGCTCCTAGAATATAGAAATACGCCCATAAAAGGGTTAAATTTTTCTCCCGCTCAAGCCTTAATGAGTAGACGAACGCGAACCAAATTACCAATAAATAGAGAATTATTAAAGCCAGAACTCCAAACGAACATCAGGAATAAAATTGTAAATAAACAAAACTTAAGTAAATTCTATTATGATAGAACGTCTAGACCCTTATCGGAAATTTCAAATAATCAAAATGTTTTGATTCGTTCTGGAAATCAGTGGGAAAGAGGCATAGTTATTAAAAGAGATAAAAACCCTAGAAGCTATTGGGTAAGAAATGAGAAAAATAACATTTTAAAAAGAAATAGAATTGATTTAAACATGAGACAATTTTTGAACAGGATTTTGAAGTGACTGGTTCTACTTCTACTAACAAAGACTCTGTAAATATTAATTTGAATGGTAATGGTTCTAATAATGATAATTCAAAAAAGAAATCGGACTGTAAACAATACATTACCAAATATGGTCGTATTATTAAGCCCCCTAACAGGTATGGGGTAGTAAACAAGTAAGTAAATAAGTAATTGTTTTTTGTAACAAAGTAAGTGTTCTTGTGTGTTTGTTTGTTTATATTTGTGTCTTAGTTCTTTCATGCATATTGTAAATATTTTAATAAAAATTTTTGTGTGTCATTCTTTGTAAAAGGGGAGATGTTAGATATGTAACCGTAACTGTATATATAGATGTTAGACATGTAACCGTAACTGTATGAATAAGATGTAACCGCCACTGGGTGGCAACAGTCAGATTGACTGCAGCTGCTCTTAAATAAAGAAGCAATAGATATAACAATATATATATATATATATATATATATTTATACTTTTGAAATTTTAAAATTGCTTAATAATTATTTTCGTGGGTATGGCGAAAACTATATTAAAACACAGGACGTACCTGCCAGCGTTCTAATTAATATTCTGTAGCATTGTTTGAGCTTATTTCTAAACCATTTTATTTTTAAAGTAATTTTCTCGAAATGTAAATGTTATTAAAAAAAAAGAAAAACTATAATAATAATAATAATAATAATAATAATAATAGTAATAAGCTGGTTGAGAAAAAGGCGTATACTTACTGTAATACGCATTACTAATTAGAATATATGCATGTATGGTAAGATATGTTTTTGCTTAAGCACCACAACAACAACAACAACAAAAATAAAAAAATAAATAAAGATTGGACAATACTTTTTATAAATTGAGACTTAATCATTTTTTATCAGTTAAAAATTTCTTTTTTATTTTTGAAGAAATTGAATTGTATGAAACAAAAGTACATATTGTGTAAAGTGCAATCACAGAATATGTATAATTTGTTAAGAAGACACTTTAAGACTAGTATTCGACTTGACTATCAAGACATAATCATGAAAAAACATTTTTTTTTTTTTTTTGTTTTGTTTTTAATTGCGTTTTTAAAGTTCTGCTCTGTATAAATGAAAATACTTCCTATTTGTAGATACAGTTAACCTTGAAGTAGATTGGGGGGGGACTTAAAAGTTGGCATTCACAGCAATAAAAAATAAAAAAATAAAAAAAAAGAGAAGAATTCTCGGAAAAAGTTTTGTGAGTGCATTTTTCATAGTTTATTTCTCCATCTACACCAAACTTAACTGCACCTAAGAAAAAAGTCTAGATGCAGTTAAGTTTGAATCTATGAAGAAAGATTCCTGATTGCCACAAATTAGTAGTTTGATATGTAATGGTGTTGCGTATGATATATGGAATGTGATAACTTGTGCAATAAAAATAACACAAAAAATAATTAATAAAATATTTAATTGTTTTGTAATAATATTTATTTATTTATTTTTTTTATATATATCAGGAAAAAAAATTCTGTTTTAATAATAAAAAAAAAAAAAAAAAAAAAAAAAAATCTTTAACACATTTTGTTTTATTTTAGAATCATAGTAACGGGATTTCAAAATTTAAAAAACAACTTAGTAGGTCGTAAAACAGAATTCATTAAAATAGTCGTCATAACTGCAAATGTTTGAATTAAGCTTAACCCTTTGCGGCGCAAAATAATTCGGATCATTTAAATTATACTGCCACCGGAATTCATGAACTAAATTAAACTAAAAGAAATTTTAAATTTTAATGTTAAAAAAACCGGCCTTTTCTGATATGTTATAAACGTAAATTTTTGCTAAAAAATTTCCGGGATGAATTTTTGAAGCTGGATCTTAAATTTTGCGTCCTCGCAGCGAGGATGCCGCGCGTTAAGGGGTTAAAACGTTCTTTAGTAAATTAGTTTTTATGACATACATCTACTACTCAAAATGATTCATAATGACATATATTTATTTTTAAAGTCTTAAGAGAAAAATTGTTTTTAAACTTTTACATTTTTTATTTATTTTATTTATTTATTTACTTTCATCTAGATGAAAATTTCTGTTTTATTAAGCAATGGTTAACACCTTTTGCTTTATTTTAGGAGTATAATAACATAACTTCCTATCATTAAAAAACAATTCGAAACATTAACATTTTAATAAATAGGTTATATTATAGTAGTGAATCATATCTGTAAAGTTTTGAATAAACAATAAAATATTCTTTACATGTTAATTTTAATAAAATACTTCTACTACTCAAACTGATTTATAATGACACTTTTTCTTTCTTAAGTTGTCACTGAAAAGTTGATGATAAAACTTTCACATTTTTGCCATTTCGGTATTTTCACTATTGAGATTTTTTAACGCAATGATGTATTCCCAAAATTATTAATTTATATGCAGGGTGTTTCAAAACTCATGGGCAAAAATTTAAAGGGTGGTAGAAAACATCTAAACAAGCGATTTTCACCATACAATGCATGGGCGGAGAGCAAGCGATGACTGCTAGAGTGTGCTGTAATGGAAAGTATAAAGCGCGCGTTTTCTTACACATCGTCCTTTCTGTCGTGGATTTCAGCAGGCATGGCGACATACAGAAATCAGGAAAAAATTGACATGCATTTTATGTATGGTCTGGCGAATGTGAATGCTCTGGAAGCCGCAAGACTGTACTGGCAGCGTTTCCCGAGGAGACACGTGCCAGACCGAAAAATACCACAACAGTCTTGCGGTTTCCAGAGCATTCCCATCTGCCAGACCATACGTAAAATGCATGTTCGCCTTTTTCTGATTACTGTATGTCGCCATGCCTGCTGAAATCCACGGTAGAAATGACGATGTGTAAATAAACGCGCGCTTTATAGTTTACATTACAGCGCCCTCTAGCAGTCATCGCTTGCTCTTCGGCCGTGCATTGTACGGTGAAAATCGTTTGTTTAGATGTTTTCTACCACCCCTTAAATTTTTGCCCATGAGTTTTGAAACACCCTGTATACATATATATATATATATATATATATATTATAAAACATATTTTTTTTTACATTTTAAAACAGAGTTTCTTTAAATTTTTTCATGAATGTTATATGCTTATTTAAAATAGCAATAATAACTTCAAATAGAAACTTTCATTACTAGCCTTTTTTTTTTTTTTTTTTTAAGTAGAGTTTGAGAAATTATGTCAACAGGCATTTATGTATGTAATCAGATTAACTTTAAAATTTTGAAACTGAAAGTTTTACTTTTTATGCTCATCAGCTTTTGAGGAAAAAAATTGTTTTGATGTTATTAACTTGATATTTATTAGAAGTGACGTTTAAAAGATTTTTTTCCCTGTACGTAAAATTTTATTTCAATATTTTTTAAAGAAAAGAAAACTATTTTTACTGTATATTATGTGAAAATATTTTAAATTTAATTTCTTTACTAGCATATATATTCATGTAGAAAATACACCCGAACAGAATTTCTCATCGTTAAACTTAATTAGCTTTACCAATCAATTAATAAAAATTGAGAACAATACATGAAAACACTAGAAGAATTACGCTGGAATTCTATTACACGCAAAGCTATTTAATAACGAAATCAAATTTGCAGTAAATATATATATACAATGTATTTAAATGATTAGAAATGTGTGAATATTTGAGCACCGTCTGAGCTAATTTAAAATAAGAAGATAGAACACTTCTGTTCTCACAGCTAAAGTGAGTCGCATCTGACTGCATTTCTCTGTATCGAACGACGAAATGTCGGCTTCTCTCGGAACTTCTTCCCCGGTCCAAACTTGTTGCCATTCTGTAGCGAATAATAATGGTGCGGCAAAGTTGTAGTGTTTTTCTGGAAGTGCTGAAAATTTCAAATACTTCTACTTCACATTTCGATCGTCCTGGCGACTGATGCCCTCATCAGCTCTCATCACTGCATCTGAAAATAAAAAAGAAAAAAAAAGAATGTTAGATTTTTATTTCTTTTTTTATTTTATTTTATACAGCTGTGTGGATCATACTTTCATAAAATCTGTAGCTCTACCACATTTAACTCTATACCATTTTTAAATTTATATAATATATTCCCTTTAATTAAATAATTATTTTCTACCCCTTTTTCTACAAATGCTTTAATTATTTTTATTTGTTCATCCTGTTCTTGGGCAGCGGCAATTTTCATCGTAATTTCGTCTTGAGATCTACTGACTATTAAAACTGTATTCCAACTTAAATTATCGACATGCTTCATTTGATTTCCTGATCTGTGAAGGGCCTCCGTAGCCCAGTCGGTAGAGCGCTGGGCTCGTAATTGGAAGATTGCGGGTTCTGTACTCGAGCCGGCCAAAGACTGTCCTGTACATTATTGGTGGCTGGTGCGCGTAAAATCTGTCGTGGTTGCAATGTCCTCCATGTTCCCATCAAAATTATACCTCTTGGGGTCACCAAAGCGGGAGAGCTATCCCTTCATGGAGGATCAAATTTGCGATGGAATGTCTCCGGGCCACCTCTAGGGGTGTGTCCCAGACTGTCACCGATTACCCATAGCTCAGTACTAGTGCAACATTAATCCCAACCTACCTACGTACCTGATCTGTGTATAATCTCATAATCGTATTCTTCTAAGAATAAAGCCCATCTGGCTGTTTTAGGCGTTACATCTGGTTTTCTTAATGTTTTCGGAAATACAGAGCAGTTTTAAATGCCCAGTAAATAATGCCTAAACTTCTTCACAGCTTCCACGACTGCCAAATCTTCCAGCTAATAGCTTCTATATTTCTCTTGTTGTGAAGAGGTTTTTATTTTATTTATTTATTTATTTTTTTTTTTTACTGTAGTAATGAGATTTTACATCAGACCCTTTTTGAAATAAAATTGTGCCAAAATTTTGGCTATAAAGGTGGCTGGTCTATAAAGGTGTAATATTGGTTTATGTGAGAACAATTCTTTAAGTGTGTTGAAAGCATTTAGTTGTTCAGGACAAAATCAAATTTACTCAATTTTCTAAGTAAGTATTTTCTAAGTCACTGAGGGATTTAGCGATTTGGGCATAATTGGGTACAAACCTTCTAACATATCCAATATATCCTAAAAATGAATGTTCATGTGTGATAGTTTTAGGTTGGGGGATATTTTTTATTCCTAAAATTTTACTTTAAGAACGATCTGTACAACAATTATCTATAATGTACTCAAGGAATCCAATTCGTTGTTTCAGAAAGTGACACTTTATAAAATTAATCTTTAACCCGTAGTCAGATGCTACTTCAAGTACACGTTTCAATTTCATCAAGCCCCCTTCTTCATCCTGTGATGGTATTATGATATCATCCATAAGTAAAACTAATGTGTTATCATGCACCAAGTCTCTGAAAACTGTGTTTATGTGTCTCTGAAATTAATTGGGAGAAGTGCATAAACCAAAGGGACATCTGAGGTACTCATAGGTTCTATTGTGGATTACAAATGCGGTATATTTTCGACTTTTGTCTTCAATTTAAACATGGGAAAAACCGTTTTTCAACTCAATCGTTGTGAAAAAAATTTCTTTGCTGTACGTGATCCAGGACGTCTTCAATTATCGGTAAGGGAAATCTATCTTTGATTTTTTTTTTTAATTATTATTTTGCTGACAATAGTCGATACATTCGATAACAATTACCTATTTTTTTTTTTTTTTTTTTTTTTTTTTTACAAAGTACTACAGGGGCCATGTAATCTGACATACAAGGTCTAATAATGTTATTTTGCAACAATTCATCAATTTTTTTCTATAATCTTTTGATCTGCAAAAGCGAACCTCCGGGGACGCTGGCTAACAGGAATCCCATCAGTTAAAACAATGCTCATTTTCAAATCAACCGTTTTATTTTATTTTTATTTTTTTGCGGATGATAATTATTTATCAAACACATTATTTCTTGTTTATGTCGAGAAGTTCTAAGATGACTCAAATTAAGTTCATCTAAATTTGTCAGCTCTGCTAAATTAATCAAAAAGTTATTTGGTGAAGGTAAATTACGTGAGCTATCTTTTTTTTTCAAAGTCCGATTGGGCGCTAAAGGAAAGCTTCTGGAAAAATACGCTAGGTCTGTGCGCAGACGTCTTGCGTCGTGTCTCTAGTTGGCCCGGGGAACGAGTCGATTCGCGGTCGTCATTTCTGAGTACGTAGAGAGCACATAAACATGCTTCGAAAAATAAAGTCTCCCGCCAAATGTGAATTGCGTTCAGTAATTCGATTTCTGCATGCTGAAGGAAGTAATGCAGCTGAAATTCCTACACGAATGAGTAAGGTGTACGGTGAAGCGTTGATGAGTGACAGCAAAGTGCGGCAGTGATGCAGGAACTTTGATTCTGGACGCACAGATGTTCACTCGTTTCCTTACCTAGCCGCCTGCATCATGAACATCTATGCGTCCAGCATCAAAACTCATTCATTCGTGTATGAATTTCAGCTGCATTGCTTCCTTCAGCATGCAGAAATCGAATGAGTGAACGCAATTCACCTTTGGCGGGAGACTCTATTTTTCAAAGCATGTTTATGTGCTCCCTACGTACTCAGAAATGACAACTGCGAATCGAAGCGTTCCCCATGCCAACTAGAGACACTGCGCAAGACGTCTGCGTACAGACCTAGCGGAGTCTTCCCGAAGATTCCCTTTAGCGACCAATCGGACCTTGAAAAAGAAATAGCCCTCGTATCATCAGTTCACGCCTGACTATCATTGGAAGACACCACAGCTTTTTTTCTTGGGAATTTTTCTTACAACGAATGGCAGCTGGCAATGTCCATTATTCACAATGCCGTTAAATACGGATGCAGAAATCTTGATATTGTAAACAGAATTGTGATCTGTCTGAAAGGCGACGTCCGGCCATTCCTGCGCCCATGTTCGTCGTTGATCACACATTAAATGCGACCATATCAGTGATGCAGGTTTTAAGAAAATCGAAGTTTTGGAAGCGACGGACTGGGCCATCATCTGGAGTGATGGTATGTGGTACTATTTTGGATACACGTTTCTATTCCCTGCACTCTGAATAGCGTAATATTCTCATTCCCTGCACTCTGAATAGCAGTCATTACATTTTATATAAGTAGTGCTGCTTACACCACTTTTAACAATAAACATGCTATATTAAACTAGAATAACATATATCTACTATATGAAATTTTGAAGTATTTATCAGAGTGCATACATATAAGTGTAAAGACAAGCAAACAAACAAACAAAATTCATAAATACATTTCATTTTTATTGAAAATTTTAAATATTTATATTCAAATTCGGCAAGATTTGATGATTATGATATTATTTGATGGATATCAAATGAAATGCCGCTATATATTGATTCATCAGTTAGGTACTAAGCAACGTATAAAAGAAAAAATTTCAAAATGTTATATAAGATACAAAAAAGAAATTAAATAAATTTACTATTCAATACATACACATATACAAATTACCTGATATGCATCTTCGCATATATACAAGATAACCGGAATGAATATTCATACATTTAAAAAATAATTACAAATAAGCGAATAACAATATGTATTTAGAGTGTTTTTTTTTTTTTTTTTTTTTTTTTTTCTATGTTCCGTAAAAGCAATAGCATTATTTAACTCAACCCTTTAATTCCCAATTCTTTCCCTCCATAAAACAATAAATCGTATATTTAGTCATAAATTTATTTCAAAGGTAATATATATAAATATTTTTTTTAATAGGAGTTATAGCAGAGTACGAATTAATATAGTTAACAAAGCAACTGAGAGGTGTTTATTTATGTTTAATATAACCACTGACGCTATTACAAATCATAACTTTTCATTAAATAAAAATGTCAAAATTTTGCAAGAAATACATACTGTAACTAATTAAAATACAAATTATAAACATTAAAAAATAAAATGAAAAATACTTCAAACAGTTAATGTACTTAACCCTTAATATCTCAAATTACCTTATTTTGGGAAAAATTGTTTGAAAATGTTTTATTATATTTCTTTTTTATTATATTTCTTTTTTTTTATTATATTGCATGAGAAACATCTCATATTAAATTTAGCAAACTTTCCCATTATATTTCTATTTTTATTATATTGCATGAGAAACATCTCATATTAAATTTAGATTAACACTTTCGCGACCGGCATAGTTTTGCCTTTTCTAAAACTGATTGCCGGGGAATACTGAAGTAAACTAAATCTAGTTGCCGCAAACTTTTGATGTTTAAACGTGGATAACAGTTGAATGTATTGTTTTGAAATGTTACTCTTGTAATTAACTGAAGCTTGGAATGAAGATTAGGTATATAATATAAGAACGAAATATAATAATATACGGCAGCGGCAACTAGCTATAGAATTTGAAATGACATGAATTAACGTCAGCGGTCGCGAATGTGTTAAACTATAGCTTAACTACAGGGAAAGCTTAAACTATTGGGAATTTAAGTTCCAATTAAATCCTGTAGTAAATTTAGGCTATATTGAGGATTTTTTTTTTTTTTTTTTTTTTTTTGTGGGACTTTAAAGTCCCGGTGGGATACAAAGGGTTAAATGAAGTGTAAAACAGATAGCGCAATGTAAATGAGTTTAACACTGATAAAGTGAAATGTCGTACGCCGACCATTTTGACTGTTAATTCTGCAGTGACACTGACAATGACCTAGGAGCACAACAGTGTGCCTGAAGCAGATGAAGTAGCTTCTTACTTCTGACATAATTTTTTATTTAAAAAAAAGAAAAGAGAGAGAGAGAGGAAAAAAACCGTTAATAATTTGTACGTTGTAGCCATCATAAGATTCTATTCTATATTTTCCAATAAAAATTTACAGTGTTCAAAATATTTACTAAAATTATATTCCGTGATGAATGCTGATGATTGTCTTCTTAGAAAATTATAACACTGAATGACCACAGAAAGTTAGTTCATGGTCTACAGATAACATGATACAAAATGCGTTGTTTATTTATTTATTTATTTTTTTTTTTCGTTTAATTAAAAAAAAAATTAAATAATTGTTATAAGGAAAATAAATCAGAGAATTTTTTATATAACATAAAAAACCGTACTGGCATTTTGCTTGTTTGATTACTTTTATTATATTTTAAATGTGTAAAGATATAGTCCTGACTTTTCAAAATACCCTTTGATGTTTTCTTTATGGAACATGAAAAACTACATACACATTATTTTGTTTGTTTGTTTGTTTATATTTTTATATATTAACTTATTATTTTATTTATTTCATTTATTTATTTATTTATTTATTATTTATTTTATTTATTTATTTATTTTGGTCATTAAAAATAAATTTTGATTTTTTTTTTTTTTCGAACATAAAAACCGTTCGTGCATATCTTAATTTATGTATTTTTAATTGTTTTCTGAAAGAAAATTAAATACTTTTTGGACATTGCATAATAAACGATGATGTATTTCATATGGAACATAAAAAACTACATATACATTATTTTGTTTGTTTGTTTGTTTATATTTTTATTTATTAACTTATTATTTTATTTATTATTTTATTTCTTTATTTCTTTATTTCTTTCTTTATTTCTTATTTCTTATTTATTTTATTTCTTTATTTATTTTGGTCATTAAAAATAAATTTTGATTTTTTTTTTTTTTTTTTTTTTTCTCGAACATAAAAACCGTTCGTGCATATCTTAATTTATTTATTTCTAATTGATTTCTGAATGAAATTTAAATACATTTTGGACATTGCATAATAATCGATGATATATTTCATATGGATCATAAACATTCGTATGTTCGTTTATTTGTTTGGTTTTTTTTAATTATATATATTTTTTAAGTGAAGATACATTTCAAAACCTCTATATAATTAGAAATAAAATACTTTTTATTTAATCAATTATAAAACTTCCTTAATCAATTTATATATTCTTTAAATAGAAAGATAACATGAAACATGTTACAAGTTTTGATCTCGCTCTTTTCAGTAAAAGTAACACTTTTATGAAAACGAGGCATTTTATTTTAGTCTGAATTTTAAATTTTCAAAGATATTTCATTTTATAAAATTATTTTGTTTACCCCATTACTTTTTATTTAGAAATTCGTCGTAAAAGTGCTTGGCAAATATTAAAGTTGATGATACTATTCGAGATCGACGAGAATTGGAGACAGATGAACATGAAGTAAAGGTTTGAAGGACTCAACAAAAATAGTTTTTCTATCCTTCCTCAACAAATAGAGATGGCTCTTACGATGGCAGTAAGAGCTCTTCACGGAAAAATAGAAATGATAATTAAAATTTACCATTATAATTGTTTTATATTTTTGTAAACATCTGTTTCAAACATTTAGTTCTTCTAATATATAATTAAATATTTATTATTAAACAAAACTACTTTAGAGAGGTTTTCTTTTATGAATTAATTATTAATAAATAAAACATCTAAACGCGTTTCATTACTTTTCATGATTTTCTAAGGAACACTTTTACTGTATATTATTAAACAAAGGGGGAGGAAGGTTCCAAGTGGCGACCACTTGAAAATTTGTCAATACAATAACTTTTGAAATACATTTGAACCTCATTAATAAATAATACCACAGAACTAGTGCTTTGAAATAATAAGGTCAAAACTTTGGATAAACACCATAAAATGCAAGAAACTTGCGAGTTTGTTTTCTTGCATTTTATGGTATTTATCCAAAGTTTTGTATTTATTACAGTCGAATCTCGTTAACGTGAATCACTTTTAACATGAACTCTTTCCACAATACCCGTGAAAAGGAAAATTAGTTTCTGAGTTACGGATAGCATGAACAAATTTTTTATCCCCTTGAGATTTATGTTAATAAAGTTTGACTGCACTGAATTAATTCAAAATGAATTTGCAGGATAGATTCATGTTAAATAATTGCAAGATAAAAAGAACTTTTTATATACCATAATTTTAAATGTTCTGTTGAATCATACAAACGCTACTGAAGGCAGCGTGGACCCGAAACAATTAATTAGCTAAAAGTATTTAAAAAATGCATTGTTATCGTGTTTTGAGCTATTCTAAAATTTTTAAATGTTTCGCTAGTAGGGCAGTCAGTTAAATAAACTTTGTATTGAATCCTATAAACGTTATCGAACGCAGCGGGGACCCAAAACAGTTGACTAAAAAGTATTTTAAAAAAATGCATTGTCATCGTTTTCTGAAAGATTCAAATGTCTAGCTAGTCGGATCGGTATTTGTGTATAATGTGATACTACTATATATAGAGAGCAAAAAGAAGAAAGCGACAAACTGCAAAGAAAAGTTAAAATATTTGAGACTTTTATAAAAGTGAAAAAGAAAAAAAAAACAGAAAAACAAACACAATATGATATGCGTTTTCCATAAAATATTTTATTTAGATATCAGACCTTTTTCATTTATAATGTATTTGGGAATTTTAAGAGCAATGTTAGTTAATTTAAACTGAAAGAAAATGTTGAGTTTGTTTTTCAAATGATAAAGAATACTGATGAAAATGGAAAAAAAAAAAAAAAAAAGATACAATTGCAGGGGGGGATTGTGATACTATTTAAAAAATCCTGAGAATTATTGCAGGATTGTTTCAGCACTGTTAAAATAATTCTAAAATAACAACAATAAAAAAAGGTCTAAATTTAAAATTTTTATAATTACACATATTGCAAGTTCTGTAATAAGTTCAAACACAAAGAAACTCGTATTTAAACCACGTTTTAAAAACTCTTAACAATTTATCAACATATATTCATGCAGAATTTTGAAATATCTGTATTTAAAGTGACACAGTCAATTTGATAAAATTTGTCAATGTATTAGGCTAAAATTTACAATGCATATGGGAATGTATATAGGATTTTTTAGTTAACTGTTAAACTATATAAAAATAATATAATTTTCTCAACTGACAACTTTTAAAAAAGTTAAATTACTTACAAGATGTTTGATGCATTTTTACCTTTCCAACACTTATTACAATTACGCAGCGGGGGGAAAAAATAAAAGAAAAACAAGTATTTGTCAAACAGATATATGTGTAAATACAGTTTATAACTTATTAATAAAGGAAAAACAAAAACAAAATAACTTAATAATGATCAAATCAGAAGTAAATATGTTTTTATTAGTATTTAATACATTTGAAAATAATCTGCTTTTTATTTTAATCTACGAATAAAGGCTTAATATTATAGTGTATATTTAAAATTTTGTGCTTATTATATCATGGTTAACATTTTCACAAATACAGAAAAAGATATTAATACAGCAAAAGTAAGTTGCTATTTTGTCACGAAGTATATATATTTTTTCAATCAGTTTTTCATAGATAGACTTCAATGAAATTTTTAAAAATTCAGATTATTAGAAAGAATTACAGAAACAACAACGCAACACAAATACAGACGAAAAAGCGATACAAACGTAAATAATAGGCAGAAGCAGCTAGCGAAAGTTGAGAGAGCAGCAGTCTGAACAATAAATGAGATAAAAAAGAAATAGTTAATTTAATTTCAATCACAAAATTTTGTAGAAGATAAAACTTTCTTATATTTGATTACAACATCCGCATTAATAAAATGGCGGCATACAGATTCAGTTTTAGCTCAAGTATTTACGTAAACTGGATTAGTTCAATTTTCATTCAATTTATGTGCCTAAACTGACGATCATATTTTGTACGTTTTTCGTAGATACGTCCATGTTCGAAATTTCACATATTCTGAACATACTGGAGATGGAGATCTACGTTCAGAACTCGTCTATAGACGTAACTCGGACGCGATAGATGAAATATGAAGATAATATGGACGTATGCGTTAAGTGGGATAGAGATAAACAGAGCTATTCAAAATCAAACGTAAACATTCTTTTTTTTTAGAATGCACTTGATGAATGTGCTTTACTACATTTTCCAAGTGTAGAAAAACGACTTATGATCGATTCAATTTCTTACGAAACTTAAATATAACATTTCATTATTGCGAATCGGGTGCGGCGGCTAAAGTTCACCCAAGCAGCGAAGGACTTCAAATTGTTTCTTGTCATTTACATATCAGCGTAGCTGATATCTTATTTAAGGGTTAATGTGATTCCCAAAGAAGACAAATAGTTATGGGGAAAATATTAAATCAAAATAAACTTTTATAAATTGTGTTGGTGGCAAATGAAAAAAAAAAAAAATTTTTTTTTCGTACAAAAATAAATAAGTTAAAATCATTGCTAATATTTAATGTATTGCTTTAACAAACAGAAAACTAACTTTTTTGTTATTTGAAAATTATTTATTATTTTAAGCAATTAAGAAAAGTTAGAGATGCATTGTTGTAAGCTTTTAGGATTTCTAAATACCCCTATTTTAAAATAGTTTTCTTTATTTTATATAATAGAAAAATTTAAATAATGTAAACACAACTCTACAAAACAGTGGTATTCAAACTGCATAAAATATAGCAAAAATTTTGCATTATACTTCATTTTTGTTATTTTACGTAATAATAATAATAACAATAATTTATCATTACAATGGTCAATCGCCAGGAAATATGGAGTGAATTAATAATCACCATGGAAATGAAGACTTATACAATCCAATAGATATTTAAAAAGTTAATATACATTTTTTCTGAAGCTTTAGAAAATAAAATCATACAACGTTGGGAAAATTATTATAGATTTTGTAATTTTGAACAAATTTTCTGTTCGCTAAAAAATACTGAACGAAATTATCTTATTTCCCCTATGTTACAAACGCTTTTTTTTTTTTTTTTTTTTTCTGTGTGTGTGTGTGTGTGTGAAAAACCTTTATATAAAATTTTTGAAGAGTTAAAAGTTTATAAGAGTATATATATATATATATAATATAGTTTATTTATTATTATTATTTATTTATTTTAAAAAAAGATAAGTTTTAAAACGTGGGTGAAAAAATTGGATCGTCAATGTGTAAAATGGCATGTAAAAAACTCCTTATGGAATTTCAGCTCGGAAAAATTTCTCAAATGTTCATTCTTTTGCCAAAGGTTTATTTTTACTCTATTCAAATAAACTTTTGAGTTACCCAATGTATCTGGCTTTCTGCGTATACAGAGTTGGGACATTTTAATTTATTACGGATAATTTTTAACTCCGCCTTTATTTCGTACCATATTATTACAAAATAATTTTCTTTTATATATAACTATAATGCTATCAAAAATTATTCTGCTAGAATAAAAATGCTCCGGAATAAATTAAAATTTTGGCAACTGTGCCAATGTAACAAAAAAATTTTTATCTTTCACACACGCAATAAAAAATATTTTTGCAAATACTTATATCGCAGCGAAAATTGCATGTGTGAATTTTATTTTTCAGAATACAGTAGAATGGCGTCTAACCGAGTTACTGAATACTGGTGTTGTTCCCTAAATGGCCCCGCCCTGTAGGAGGTAAGGCCAATACAGTCATGTTTAAGTGGTTAACTGCTCTTTTGGCAGGGGTTGTAGTCTCCACCTTTTTTCCACTATACTTTGAGAAATGAGAAATTTATAATTTTTTTAGTACCACTATTTTTATACAATAATAATTATACTGTTTAATAATGATGTATTTTTATGAAAATGCGATAAAAATTTCCTTAAGAAAAAAGTGATAGCAAAAGAGGCGAAATTTTCTTCTCCTTGAAAGTGCCCTGAAATAAAGGTGGAGACTACAAACTCTGTCATACCAATTTTGCAAGTCTCGCTCTGAATATTCCTTTGAGACAATACTTTACTTTATATATATATGTGTGTGTGTGTGTGTGTGTGTGTGTACTAGATTCTTTGTTTGACGCCAGCATATTAACACTTTCGCGACCGCTGACGTGAAATCACGTCATTTGAAAATCTGTAACACCGCCAGTGGGCGTTTCTTTAGGTTAGATAGGTTACATTATTTCTTAACGATATTCACATTTGTGAAATCAAAGCATTATGGATGCAAATACTTTTATTAGAAAGAGTGTGATTGTAATGTATCTTAATTTATATTATAAATATGAATACAAAAAACATTGACTTAAAAGAATGTAAGATAAAAGTATAACGCCCACAGGCGGGACTTAGTGTGAAAAAAAAAAAAAAAAAAAAAAAAACATGCGGTCGCCAAAGTTTTAAAACGTCCGTTTGAATATTAACGACAAAAATTTCATATTTTTAGTGCCGAATTTTTTAAACAATTTGATACTTCACAGAAACTGGCAAAGGCTTCTTTTTAAAAATAAGTACCAACGCTTTTGAACAGGAATCTCTTTCTTGTTAAATATTAAGATTTCCTTGTTTTATACTGTTAATTTATTGTTTAAATCATGCAATCCATATTTTGTATATAGTTTATTGTAGGCTTGCAGCCCCAAATGAAATGTAATGTTTCATAGAAACAATTTAGGGCGTGGCTTACTGTTCAAAATCGAAATTTACGTAACGTAAATAAATTAATTTTTCCTTGAATATAAAATATTTTTCTTACTTTCTCACTGCTATTTCTTTTTAAATCTTATTATCGACATCTTTTTTTTTTTTTACTTTCATATTGTCGGTTTCATGTGCAACAAATTATTTAAATTTTAACGCTTAAAATAACCAAACAAACAATTCCAATCTTATTAAAAATTAATATATATATATATATTTATTTATTTAAGAAATATTCAAAAAGGTTATTTAAAACATAAAAATTAAATCATATATTATGATTTTTACGTCTTGTATGAATCAAAGATTTGATTAAATATGTAAAAATGCAGGGATGGAACACGGGCGCAGAATTCATACCGGAATCTGTTTAAGAAATTTCTATACCTATAATATCGTAGAGGTCGTACCTATAATATTTAAGAGGTAGAAAATTTTCTTACATTCATAGTGGTATGAATTCTGCGCCTGTGTTCCATCCCTGAAAAATGATAAATTTATCTTAATTAGAATATTTATAATTATCTTAACTGGAATATTTATTGCAATGCATGAGTGCTAGTCGCATTTTTTTTTTTTTTTTATCAAGTTATACAAATTCGCCTTTTATGGACATGCGTTAAACGGGATTCCCTTGTACACTCAAAAAAAAAAAAAAAAATCTTTCTCCCCCTCCTTCTACCCCCCCCCTCTTTTTTTTTTTTTTTTTTTTCTCCTACTTTCGCCGTAAATTTTCGTTGAAACATGCGTCTGGTACCAATCGATTTGTATTAACATCTAGTTTATAATAGGGATGGGTAAAAGAATGAAGAACGGTTCATCAGAACTGTTCTCGACGAAAAACCTAAAGAACTGTTCACTTTTGCCATTTCCTGTTCACTTTCGCCAAAAAGAACCGTTCACTTTCGCCAATGCAACACTGAATATTTATCTCTTACTTGTGTATCATTGCTTCACATGATGCTGGATGCTAGTTTTAATCGGGGAATAAAGGTTACCAGGCAATCAGCCTTTATTAGTATTAACTATGGAGTTCTAGGGGGAAAAAAGTATATCGCTTGACTGGCGAGACGGCGATAGAAAATCAGTTCATTTAAAAATGAGGCAGAAACCAGTCGAGTTTGCGGAACAAGTCGGAACAGGAGAACTGTTCTTGAACAGAATGAGCAGATGAACGGATGAACAGCTCTGTAAAAAATTAACTATTACCAGCTGCAAGAAACTCTATGTGATTGGAGAAAATAATTATTTTCCAGTTGCCAAAAACCAGTTTTTTGTATTCAAGAGACCTTAAGACATGTAATAGGCGTCTAAATACTTGGCGTCTAAATCTACGAATATAATTTTATTGAAAGACTTAGATATAAAACCTTTTTTAAGTTCTTTATTACTTTAATTAAATAGTTTATGCGTTATACAAATCCAAAGAAAGAGCTAAAGATTTTCTGGATATTATTTTTACTTTCTCTTACCTATAAGGTAAAGTAAGTTCTTTTTTTTTTTTTTTTTTTTTTTTTTTTTTGGGGGGGGGGGGGGGGATCAAATTTTCGAAAGGGAGATTTTGTTATATTTACACGTTTTGAGGTCTCCTGAATACGAAAATCGTGTTTTTAGCGGTTGGTCAGTGTGTATGACGGTGTGTGTGTGTGTCTGTCTGTTATCAGCATATCTCGAAATCAAATTATGTCAGAAAGTTCAAACTTGGTATTTTCAATGTGTATCATGAACTCTTGAACATTTTTCTAAGCTTGTATATAAAATAACATAAAAATAGAAATAATTTTTCTTACTAATAGGAAAAACAAAAAAAATAGAACTTTATGTATACTTTATAACAGAAAGTATACATAATGCACTTTCATAACTGTTGCTTCTAAACATTTGAATGGGAATGTACATTAAAATATATATATAAATAAATAAAATAAAATAAAAACAAAAATAAAAATGCTTTTCAAATACTATTGATATCTGAATTTACAGGTAAAAATTTCTTGAGAAAAAAGTTGTTAAAAAATATTTTTATACAGGTATCTTATTTAACAGAAATAAATTAAAACAGAAAAAAAAAACTTAGTTTGATGCATTTCTTATAAGCTCACAACTAACAACTAATATTACTTTTCATCTGCAATAAAGAATCGTAAACTATTTAGTTCACTATTAATAATAAAGTACTTGAAATACTTTCATGAAATTTGTGATATTATTATTTACACATGTATAATAAGAATGTGTATTATGATTTATAAAAAAAGAACCTGAAACCCTGCATGTGTGTTGAAACGTGGCCTCCTAAACTAGATGCCTTCCTTGCGGTTCGGAAACTTCGCAACAGTTCAAGCGGTAGACAACGCCATCTGGTGCAGATTGCGGGACACTTTTATTCAGCTCTCACCAATAATTTTAAAAGGTGATATACGATATTTCAAAACGATGTTTCTTAGGTTCCATTCGTCTTTTATGTATACCACGCTCATTTAAAAAAATTCTGGTGTCTGTTGAATAAAAAAGTTGCTCCATCTGTACCAAGTGCTGTACCAAGTGGCGTTGTCTTCCGTTTGAACTGCTGCCAAGTTTCCGACCCATGCGGAAGGCATCTAGTTTAGGAAGCTATGGTTAAAGTATGGTTGCCTGGTTAGTTGTGTATATTCTGTGACACTAGTCCAAGAGTGGATATACTGCGCCAAACAGACAATATCTTCTGATGAATTATGAAAAAATATCATGTTACTTAATTAAACACAGTTAAACTGAAAATGAAGTTTTCTCTTGCGGGTCGGGTTGAATGGATTTTGTTTACTTCAGGTCGGGTTCGGGTTCGGATCGGGTTTAGTTTTTCACGAATCTTGCGAAAATCTTTCAAAAAAAAATTATCTTAATGAAGCAGAAATTTATTTGTTCTATATACCCACGATGAACATACGCTTACCCAAATTATCATAGTAAAATAAACATTCTTAACCGACTAAAGTAATGAAAAAAAAAAAAAAATCAATTAATATTTAGAATATAGGGTGTTGAAAACAGGCTACTTCTCCCACAGTAACCAGATGTATATGGTTCATCAATTTTGATTACTCACATCTTTTTGAAATAGATTGTGAATTTTAACTGGTAATTAATATTTTTTCTCTTACAGCTCTCTTTAAGAAGTTATAGGAATATTGATTTAGATGAGTTTTTTGAACGTTTCACTGGCGTCTGTAACATTGTATTATTTTAATATTATTGTGTGTGTGATAAGCATTTAACAATAAAACAACAAATACCAAACACCGTGCAAAAAGTTTAACTAATTGGCTAACTGTCGTCGACAAAAAATTTAACTATTTTTTTCTTCCCCCCCCCCCCCAAAAAAAAAAAAAAAAAAAAAAACCTTTACGAAATGATTTTTTTGCAAATCGCGTTCAATTCTATCAATTCATTCAATAGTTATGAATTTTTTAATTGTTTAAATACTTACGGGACACCCTGTATTTTAAATAGGAAGCCATCTAATATTACTTTAAATAAATTATATTAATTTCGAGTTATGCTAAAAAATATTTACGGAAAATCAGATCGCGAACAGACAGACTACCGTAATTTCTGGTAGATAACCCACAGGTAAGATGTGTCATTTCTTCACCAGAAATTTTATTTAATAGAGAAATCTGTACTTTTTCGAAGGAAGAGCTCGTACAAATCTAAATTTATTTAGCAATTGAAATTTCTGGTGCAAAACTGAATTATATAGCCTGCGCCTTATCTACCAGAAATTACGGTAATAGACAATTAAATTGAAGTTAGAGACTTTTTTAACAAAGTAAAAGTTTATGTGACATACCAGCAAAAATGCATGTCTAAAAGTAAGAAAATAAATGACTAAGGAATTATTTTATTATTTTCATTTTCTTTTGATGGACAAGGAGACGAGGAAAAAGATTCGTTACACTACCCAAGCATACACACACACAAAAAATAAAAAGAGTTCAAGCCTGGCAAAAAAAAATGATGCCTGGCCTTGGGGACGGGTCGGACACGTGCAGACCTCGAAGTCGCAGTAAAAAGGAATGTCTTAACAAACACACTGACAGACGTATTCGCACGGATTTTAAATGTGTTAAGCTAGTTAATGTCCCACAGACACGAATAAAAACAGAAACACGTATGCGAATTTCAACAGTATTAACTGAAAACATCTCATTTCAGTTTCAATTTACGCTTTTTCGCCGGCGGAAAATTTTGGCATACATTTTATTATATATTACCATGACAGTTTTAACTAACTAAATTAAAAAAAAAAAAAAAAAAAAAAAAAAAAATTAATATTTTCCGGTAGTCAAAAAGCGTAAAAGTTGTCAAATTAAATAGATAAATAAATACATAAATATCCTTATTTAAATGAAAAGGAAAGAAGAGAGAAGAAAAAAGAAAAAAGGTAAATGTATCAACATAAAACTTATAACTTTGAAGTTTGACTTTCTCATTTACTACAAGAACTTACTTTCCAAAAAATTTCTATAAAATAGACAATAATAAAAACCAATATGCAATAATGCATAGAAGAATATTTTCATAAAATTGTTCTTGACATAGAATATAATAAAACAGAAGCATAATGACAAGGACGTATAATCTTCACATTAGATTAAATTTCTATGAGCAGGACACAAAACCTTTTATGGCGGTTTGACATAACATAAAATATTAAGCAACAAATTAACTTAAGGAAAATGAATAATATAAAAGGAAAAGTTATCTGAAAAGAAGGAAGAAATTGATAGTTTGAAAAATAAAAGGTCGAATGTAATATTAAGGTGGAAATTTGATACAAAGTTAATTTCTTTTAGACAGGTAATTTCGGCAGTTTTATGTAAATTTTCAGAACAAAGAATATCAGCTAAGTTTAATAAAAGGTGAAGAGTAAAACTGTCAATAACTGTATAACAAACTACAAATTTATATCAATAACCTTTCAGTATTAACAACACATTGTATTAAAAGAGATCCTTTAATGATATTATTATAGATAAAAAGAAATAGATGTGTTTGGAGAAAATGTATACAGTAAAAAATTAAATTATAACAGATTTATAAAGTTTTAAAAGATGATGAATATTATTTGGCACATTTATTATAAAAAATGTTAATTCGTGTTATGTGTATGCAAAATCATGTTGTTAATATTCTAATTATTCTAATTTAAATATTTGTAATTGCAATTTATTCTTACTTATAGTGCATAACGTGTAATGTCTTATCTTTACGAGTCTGTAATTTTGCAACATTTCGTCGAAAAGTCATACATCCAATCACAAACAGGTTTTTAATGAAGTAGCGACAATGTTTTTTCTTTCTTACATCAAAAAAAAAAAAAAAAAAAGAAAAAAGAAAAGAAAAAACTGGTGTATAACAACCACATGATCTATTATCCACTATTACACGAATTGTATGCACTTTTCAAAATTATGTGGTCAGAAGACATAAAATTGGTTCTAAAAATCCAAACAGCTCATAATTTTTTGTAAGACAAAACTGATACAGAAGTGAAGGCATATAAAACTGTTTACATAGTGCAGAGCTTCCAACCTAATCCGGCAAATTGTTAGTACCGCCCATTCTTCTACAATACTTCATTTTTAGAGTAATTCTCTTCAAATATATTTACGATGAATCAAGAAAACAAATATTCTAAAAATTAAGTGGTGTAGAAAAATGGCCGGTACTAACAATTTGCCGGATTAGGTTGGCAGCTCTGATAGTGAATGGGAAAAAAAAAAAAAAAAAAAAAAAAAAAAAAAAAACGCCAGAGGTGTTTTTTTAAACGCCAATTTCTGAGGTCTAAAAATGACCCGTCTAATCAGGATGACTGAACAATTTCCTGTTTTAAACAAGTAATACATGGAGAAAATAAAGAATAACTAAAAAAGGATTTTTCTAAGAATTTTCAAGAAAACCATTAAAGCCGTTTTCGAGATATCGATTTTCAGTTCCTTTTCCGATTTTCACCAAAACTTGGCAAATTCATCTGTAGATCGGAAAACAATTACCTACGAATGGATATCTAAAAAAAAATATCTATGGCAAGCTTCACAAACATCAGTTACAGCTGTTTTCAACCTTTTGCCGGTCCTAACTTTCGAAATTGCTGTAAATGTAGATGTTCCCTGCCGGCATAAACCTCTAAAATGTTCGTGTTGCAGCCTCAACAAATCTTTTAAACAATAACTAACAGAAAAATTTAAAGAATTTTCTTTTTAAGTAAAAACAAATTTAAAAGTTAGCATTATGGGTTTATCAGTTATAATTTAATATCATAGTTAAGATTTCTTTCTGAAGAAAGAACGTGCTCCATGCTATATCTACATGTACACTTAAGAAATGGTATTCGGAAAACGCATTTTACGGAGTTTTTGCTCGATAGGTATCTGCACTCTTCCTATATCGTCTTCTCTCCACTATAGTAATTAATTCATTCTAGGCAATAATTATGTACATAAATGTAATCTCATTCATTAGATAGATCGTAATTATATATTTATTTGTACCTCAATATTCATTCATTTATATCTCAATCATAACATACATATCGGGGCAGAAGTTACTGTAATTTAAAATGAGCTGAGCTGCACACTGATATCACGTAAACAACCACATACAGAGTCACCAAGTTCTTTAATTTATTCCGCGACCCTCTTAGCTACGCCTTTATTCCATACGACTTAATTTGTAAAATAATTTTCTATAATATATAACTACGATCGCATAAGAAAAAATATTCTCCTAATAAATGTGAAATGAAAAAAAAAAAAAGGTGGGGGGGATAAAAATTCTCCAAAGTAAATAAGGTGTGTTTCGGAATAACACCGATTGACTGCACTAGGGTCCTAGGCCTGAAGGGGAATGCATTCCGCGGAGGTCTTTCTAGGGGATCCTAGCCCGTTCTTACGCAAGTTTCGGAGAAAACCACGGAAACCTCCTAAAGGCAAGGCCGACGAGCGCTAACTGGGATAGAACCCGGCACCTCATGTCTATCAGCTATGCGCGTAGAACTGCTCGGCCACTGGTGGACCCGAAGTAAATTAAAGAACTTGGCAGCTCTGACACATGCAGTGTGTTAATATAAATGTACTTAAATGAGAAGTTTCTTTCGGGGTGAATACTGGATATCGTTATAATAAAAAAAAAAAAAAAAAAAAAAAAAAAAACGAAAAATCATGCGTTACACATTGATTATAAACACTTTCTAACTGTACGTACTTGTATAACTTTCAATGTTCTTTGCCTACTGTCCGTTATTATACGGACAGACACGCAGACTGAAAGGAATACACATAGACTATTTGTATTCATAATCACACTTAAACATTGTTGGGAAGTGTTAAAAATGCTTAACTCAAAAGAAAATGCTGCCCTGAGATTCCAATTGGAGCCCTTAAGTATCTGAATATTTTAGTGTAGTCCTGTAAATCAAAAGGTTAACTATATCATACTCTATAAAAACTATTACTTTAACATATTAACAATAAATGTCAATTTTTTAAAGATTTTTACCGTAGAAAGTTATTTAAATATGAATTATTTAAATGTCTGCTCTAAAGCGCGATGCATTGGTATTTTTTAAGTGTCCCTGCGCACATACCAGTTATACAGGATCTATGAATGTCAATTTAAATAGGAAAAAGTCATAGTAAACTTGAATAGCATACACAATTTTTTAAAAATTCTGAAAACATTTGCGGACGCTGGAGGCTGGCAGACGGATGGCAGTTATATAAATTCAAAACATATTCATACTTAAAAATTGTAAAAAAAAAAAAAAAAAAATGTGTTAAAAACGCTTAATTTAAGCGGAAAATTCAATTCCAGCAAATATCCCATGTTTTCCCTTAATATAACTGAATATTTTTGTGTGGCCCTGTAAATTTTAATGCTAATTATACTTAGCATTATGTCTATAGACAGACAAACCGACAGTCTGTCTATAGCATAATGTCTATAAATCTAATGCAATCATACTATATTCCATAGAAAGCATTATTTCATACGTATGAATAACATACTTTAATTTTACTAAGATTTTTGCAATGTTAAGTTATTAAAATTTGGTTTATATTATAGAATTACTTCTCATAGAACGCAATAATCTGGCATAATTTTTCGTGTCTCTGTAGACAAACCAGTGGTGGTATTTACTCTATTTTCTAAAGAAAACATCCAATAGACTTGAAAAACATATTTCATTTTCATTAAGATTTGTGTAAAGCAAAGGTATGGAAATATGGTTTATAGAAATACCTCTCGTAGAACACAATGCATTGGAATATTTCAGGTATCCCTGTATGCAAACCAGTAGAGATATTCACTATATTTTCATAAGGGAACATCCGGTAGGAAATTTGAATAACATATATCAGTTTGAAGAAAGTCTATGACTATTTATGGTAGTTAGAGCGCGGACAGTCAGGCAGACAAACCGAAATCATTAACACCTTTTCAAACTTGTTGGAAAGTGTTAAAAAGGCGGAATTTCTTCGCTTGGAGAAAAAAAAAATCTGCCTTTTTGAACCTGAGGTTTGAAATTAAATGGGGCAGACAAAGGGTTAAAGGAATGCATTTGCAAGATCTCAGAATGACCTACTTGTACAGAACGGCTATCAATTTTTCTGAACTAACAAACTAACACATATAAAAAGATTTCTAATATATATATATATTTAGCAGCGTCTAAAGAAAATCATTTGAGTCGTTTTTGAGATACGCAATTACAGTCCCACTTCCGATTTTCCAATTTAAATAAAAAATGATAAAAATAATATGTACATCAGACCTATCTCAATTCTGAAGTTTCGTAGTTCTATCTTTATTAATTTGGGAAATATGATAGTTGAAAAATTCCCCACCCATATACATACACAAATACATACTGACCAATCGCCAAAGACCGCATTTTTGGTCTCAGGAGACCTTATATCGTGTAAATCAGGAATCAGGTGAAAACTCGATATCAAAAATTTGACTCAATATTTCCTTATTACATACTGTAGTCGGGTAATGGAAGTAAAAAAAAAAAAAGTTACAACTACCATTTTTATCTAACAATACATAATGTTATATTAATTTTTTTCTTTGATTTTAACCAAGAAAACTTAAACATTGTACCATAATTTAATTTTTTTTTTCGTAAAATTGGCAGCCATATATATTATCTGTGAATAAACAATAAACTCAGTAAATTAACAAATATAAAATGAATTTAAACTATCTTCAAACCGATACGCGAATAAAATGTTTTCAATATTTTTTACAATAAGTTTTCTATTGATTAGCCTTCTGAAATATGTGTTATTTTATCTTTATATTAAGTTTCGAAGATCTTTGCAATACCTTATTTTATATTCTTTGGATATGTAAACAATAGTTTAAAATTACAACATATCGATTTTTAAAAATATGATGTATAATACAACATAGTTGACAACATTGCTAAAATTTAAATCAGATTAATATACCAGTAATTTTAAAAAGGGATCTGTCACGTATGTTTATCAAGAATAAATAGCATTAAGTAAACTGAACACATTTATAAGAACTTCCTCGTAAGAAATCCCCATTGCAAATCACGGAGACTTGACACCTACCATCTGCTTTGTAATTTTCTCATAGTATCAACTAACGTATAAATAAAGGTTCTGTTTTTCATTTACTTTCTCTTACTCACATATATGACAGAGAATCTATTAATTTACGGTCCAATTTTCAAAATTGAGTTTTTGTTATTTACACGACTTGAGGTCCCCTGAATTCAAAATGAATTGGTCTGTGTGTCTGTGTCTCTCTGTGTGTGTTTGTCTGTTTGTTATCAGCATATCTCAAAAACAAACAATAGCAGAAAGTCCAAATGTGGTATTCTAAATGTGTATCATATAGGAATGCCACACTAACTTTTCGTTGAGATCAGAGCCAGATTAAGGGGGAAGCACACATTATCTCCGCTCTCAGCGGAATATTTTTACAATTATTTTTTACTTCATATCATAGAAATTCCACGCTTTGTCCAGGAAATATTTTTTATAAAAAATGAACGGTGTAAAACAATCCAATTTACTCACCGTTATTAGACACCAGAATTCTTTTAAAATAATTTTTAATGAGAATTTTCTGTTTATTATAGGAGGAAAGTATTTGTTAAAAAATAACGGTGTAAATATAAATAATGTGTGCTTCCCCCTTAATCAGGCTCTGGTTGAGATCAAGGAAAAGGTTCGTGTACAAGGACATCCCAGTGAATTCAAATACAGTATGTGTATGGGAAAATTTCTGGGAATATAGTATGTGTATAATTCAAATACAGTATGTGTATGGGGAAATTTCTGGGAAGTACGTTGTAACACCTATAGGCTGACTGAAACGGAAAGGAATAAATAAAATTTATTATATTCATAAAAACACATTTTGTGTGGATTGCAATTTGGAAATCATTCAGCATTCGTTTACATGGCTAAACAAAGTATTTGAATTAATTGGAACTATACTTGGAAATTACATGAATCGTAATTCCTTTTATTTTACATGTTTTTCAAGTAAGACCAATCTTAAATGCACTACATTGTTTATAATGCATATAGATTATAGACAATATACAGGGATACCCAGAATTAAGCAAAACGTTCTTTTCTATTGAATGTAATTGATGGAAGTGCTTTGTACATTTTACTATGTCGACGAATACTGCAAAATTAATTTTTCATACCCATGCTGTAAACAAAGTACGGAAGCGTGGGGCAGGTTGTAACACTTTTTGGAAAATTGAGTATATTTTGAAATGTGTTTACGTTTTCCTGTAAACACATAAAAAGCTACACGTAACACGTAACAGCAATTATAAATTGCTGTTTTCCATAGCAAGCATACTCATCTATCATATTCATAAAAAAAACTTTCGTTAATTTTGCTAATTTTAGCAGAAAAAATATTTTTTGAAAATTATTTACCTGTTACAATTTGCCACAAATTTCGGGCAAATTGTAACACATGTAGGGCAAATTGTAACGAATACAAAGAGAGCCCTAATAATAGAAATGACAATATTTTAAAATGTTTTTTGTTATCATCCATTTATTAATTTAATAAAAAAGCTAATTACTAACTAATATTAAATTATAACCTTCTTAGTATAGTAACAATGAATTATATCAACTGGATTATAGTAAAATAAAGAGAAAATTAAAGAGAAAATTAAAGATAAAATCAACATAAAAGTCAATCTTAGTCAAAGTTTAAATTAATTCAGGCAAATTATATTTTGTTCCCTCTCATGCATTTAACGTGTGCACACATTTTGCAAATTAAGCATTATACTCATTCTTATGCCACAGAAAGCGTTTAGCAGAGCTCGAATTCTCCGCTCTTTTTTCAGAACACTCTCAGTGATGAGAAATTTCTGTTTTTTTTCTACCACTATTTGTATACAATATTCTCTAATTCGCAATTAAATCGTGATTCTAATTCATGGTTAAATAATCACGGTACTATAATATAAAACCACAGAAAATATTTCTGTATAAATATAGTATTGGCAAAGAAGTCAAAAATTTTTAGTTTCTGAAAGTTTCCTGAAAATGGGCGGAGACTTCGACCTCTGGCTGTAGGCATCTCCACAAGGCACTCCTATAACATGTTACAACTTGCCTCATAATTTTGTTTCAACTTGCCCCATCGTATGATTTTGGACATTTTGTTTATTTATAAAAATATATAATGATTTATACAAAAAATTAAACATTCATTTTATAACTCAACAAAGAGACTAAATAAATATCTATACACATTTCGTTAAAGTATAAATTAGATACCTTTAATAAAAATTTACGTTTTTTTTTTTTTTTCAATAACCAGCTAAAACGAAGCACGTGTACAGAAACTCTCATTAACCATTTCTGTGGAGGACCGATTGTGCTTACATTATAAAGCGAGTCATAAGAATTATGTTTATAAAAATATTTAATCACAAATGTTACAAACTATTTTGTAAATTGCGTGTTACACCCCTGTGACAACTAGCTCCACGCTCCCCTATTTTTAGAATTTCTATTTTAACTTTTTATTTATTTATTTATTTATTAGTATCACATTTTGAGATGCTCTAATTACGAAAGTGCATTTTTTAGCGTTGACCTGCATGTATATCTGTTACCAGCATAACTTAAAATCAAACAACTTTATGAAATTCAAATTTAGCACTTTGAATTCCGCATTAGGTTGCCGCTTAAAAGTTTGATCAAGACTGGTAGGTTTGAAGGCAAATTAATAACAGTCTGGAATTTTTTGTCTTTTTCAAATAACTGTATGCGGTGTAATTGAACATAGGATTGCGGGGATGGTAACCCCCCCCCCCCTCCACACACACACACATTCTTATGTGCCAAAGAAAATTGTTCCTAAACCTATTTTAGATTATTTAAAAAGTACATTTAACTTCATTATCTTCGCTATTGATTTTAAGACTTAATATGCAATCTATTGGTATAGTATTGAAATACAGGGTAAGAGAAAGTCGTGTGAGTTACACACAAGACTATTTACTATAGTGAACATGGTAATCTACATTAATTATAAATCACAGCTGATTGTTCATACACTCTATAACAAAAAAAACAATAAAATATTATAGTTTTAAAAAATTAAAGAACACGCTTTTATAGAAATGTGAACTAAAAAACACAAAATATTTATCTTAGTATTAAAATGCAGGGTAAGAGAAAATCGTGTGAGTAACACACCATAATATTTACATACATTTAAATCTTTAATTAAAATAATTTAGAATTAAACAAAAACCATTTTAAAAAAATCTCCCCTGACTGGGATCGAACGCCAGACCTTTAGGTTCGTAGCGCCTCAACGCAACGGTGTTCACGTAGGACAAGTCTTTTTTACAATATAGATTTTTTGTTTGTCCCAGAGCGGTTACAAACATGCAAACATACATACAAACATACATACAAACATACATACATACATACATACAGGTGAAGCTAATAAAAGCGTGTAAAATGACGCACCAAGAAGGAGTAATACAAACTGTACACAAATTGACATGCATACAGATTTCGAAGGGGATAATGCAAAATTTTAATGTTCGGCTATCGAGTGAGCATGCGATGCTGCAGCGCATCTCAACGGCGCAATTGGCAGAATATTAAAAATGAGAAAGTTTGATTCCAAGTTTTTATTTCTTCGAGAATTTTATTCCGTCTACTGAGATAGGCAGTAACAATGCTTCGCATACAGGTGCGCAAACAATATGCGCAGATGTCAGCATTTGAGAGAGTTGTGTAGTTGGGCTCAAAGATGCCGGTTGGTTTTAACGGCGAATTGTTTGACAGTTGGATAGGAGCGATGCCACTATCAGATGATATTGACAGGAATGGGTGAACCATAGATGATCGCAGCATCAGGGAGGAAGCGGCCGTCCTAGAGAGAAGACAGAACGTGAGAACCAATCAATCGTCGGAGCGATACCCAAAACTCCAATTCATCATTATCATTGAACCTACGTGCAACTGGTACTTCAGTGACTTCAAAGAACGTTAATAGGTGGCTCACAGAAATGGGGTTGAGCTCACGGAGCCCCTTGTACGGACTATTATTAAACTTTGTATACCGACTACCGACAATCACGTTTGTAGTGATATCAGGATCGTTCGAACTGGAATGTCACTGGATGGAGTTGAATTGTCTTCAGTCATGAGTCCCACTGCGATTTGAACCCCGATGACCAGCGAAGATGCGCCTGAATACGCCCCGAAAAAAGGGGGAATTCCAACCTGCCTTTCATCAGCTAAACGGCCCGATAACCAGGAGTGATGATCTGGAATGTTATTTCATTTCATAGCAGAACCCCTTTGGTTGTCATCCGTGGCATCTTTACAGCACAGTGGTACGTCGAAGATATTCTACGTCCCTCTGTGTCTCCCTTCATATAACGCAATCTTGATCGTATATTTCAACATGATAATGCCCGCCCGCACACAGAGATAGTTTTTACTGCTTGTTTCCTGCTTGTCTAACATTATTTTGGTCAGTAGAGTCGCCGGATCTCTCTTCCACTGAGGATGTTTAGAGCATCATGAAAAGGTTCAAAACCAGCTCGGGTTTTACCAATCTATCGCACAAATTGGACAGAATTTGGCATGATATCTCGGAGGAGGACATTTGCCAACTCTATCAACTAATGCCAAGTAGAATAACGGCTTATGTAAGAATCAGAAATGGGCCAATGCGTTGTTTACTTTGTGAGGCCATTTCTCTAGATTAAATCATCCAAATTTTCTGAAACTGTAATCATTTTTTCCCCTCTAAACGTACATCACATCTACCAATTTTCTTCCCATTTAGATAACTTCTTCTAGATGCGCTTGTACATATATATATATATATATATATATATATATATATATATATATATATATGTATATGTATATATATATATATATATATAGAGAGAGAGAGAGGAGAGAGTGTATTTTAAAATTTAAAATTTTTATTTATAAATCAAACTCTTCTTTTTTTATATATTATAACTCTTTTAATGTTTACAATTCTGAGCTTACCCAAATTCCTAAAATTATACGAGTATATTGCTTCTTATGGAAAAATGATAAAAATATGAAGAATAATTATAAGAATAATAGCATAATGAATAATAATAATAATAATAATAATAAATCCACTCTTCTTCAGCTAAACTTGTTTGGGATCAAAATTATTTAAAATATTGTAATTGCTTTAACAGTTAAATGCAAAAGTCTTAATTTTAATTTTAAATCTTGAAAAATAATTACATAGACTGTATAATCTCATGACTGCAAACTTATGAATTAATATTCCGGAAGACTGCTAGAACCTGTCACTTTTTACAAACAAATTTATTTTCAGAGACGTTTTCTTTAAATGTATTTATGATTAAATAAGAAGTAAAATACTCTGAAAAGAGACTGGAGGGAAAAAAGTGCGGATACTGACAATCTTTTGGAACATTAATTAGTAAGTTGGCAATTATAGCAACCAAAATAAATAAATAAATAAATAAACAAATAAAAAACAAATAACAGTAAGATATATTAGACGAGTTTTTATGCGTTTGAGTTATCATTTAATGGTCTTATCACTTGTTATATTTACTTATTTACCAAAAATGATTTACATAAAGACAATAAAATAAATATAAAATAATGCATAGAAGATGATTTTCATGAAAGATTTTGTAACATAGAATTAGTAAGTGTGATGACAAGATCTTATTATCTTCTCATTAGATTAAATTTCAATGAAAAAGCACAAAAATCTTTATAGCAGTTTGACATATTATTTTTAGAATAAAATAATAAGTGACAAATTTACTGAAAGATAATGAAAATGATAAAAGAAAAACATGTGAAAAGAAAGAAAAATTAGTTACTTTGAAAATAGGAGGAAAAAGGGTGGATGTATTATTAAAAGGGGAATTTGGTGTAAACTTAATTTCTTTTAGGAAGATGAACAGACAGGTAACTTCGACATTTTAATGTAGTTTTTTAGAACAAAGAAAATGAGTAATAGATTTAATGAAAGTTGAAGTGTTAAAATGTCAAAAACAGTTTGCCATTAATAACAAACTCAAAATTTATGTCAATAGCAAGTTAAGAAATGTCAGCACATTATACTAGATGAATTTTCTTGGTCATATAATAGATAAGGAAATAGAATTAATGGAAGAATATTTATTTAATAAAAATTTAAATGATATTAGATTTATATAAAATGGAGCAGATTTGCTGGATTTCACTATTTTTTTATTCAATAGTCACCAATAATTTTGTGAAGTGATGTTTGATATATAAAATAGTCGATTAATCTTCGAAGATATTACGCAATTATTAGATTTAAAATTTAGTGGTGCATACAGAATAAAAAAAGGTCACAAAATCTGGGAACGCTGAAACTGAAGATGATTGTGGAGGTTGTTTGACACATTTATCAAAAAATGTATGAATTATTTTAATTGGTATGAAAATTAGGTGTACGATTATAAATTAAAAATGGTGTTGATTTATTTATAATTTGTACATAGCCGTTTGCGAATGGCATACTTTCGGATTTTAAATACAGTGGGTGATCAAATTGTTATATATACTAATATATATATATATATATATAATATTTATTTTATTATCTAAATGCTAGACAAAGCGACCAATTATCGATTTCATGCAGAGTGCAATTAGGGGACCAACCACAAGTTGGAGAAGAGCGAAAATAATTTGGATCATCCTATATCATAAAAAGCTAAAATGGACTTGTAACTTTAATACATTGTTGCACATACTATGTACAATATTTGTATGTTTTGATGCGGGAATTGCGCTATTATTTAGGCAGACATTTTTTTTTTTTTTCAAAAACTGCTAATTTTTTTTACAAGTTCTTTGCTTATAACTAGAACGTATTTCCATAATATTTTACAAAACTTTCAGAAAAATTGACAGAATATTACAGAAATAATATTCTAAAACATAAAATTTATGCGTGTAATATTCGTTGAGATATGATCATTTGTAGTAAATTTTATTTTACTGCGCATGCGCGAAAGATAGAAAAAATTATATTGCATAGGTTGAAAGCTATATATATTAAGCAACTTTTGTCAAAAGCTCATTTGAATAGACTATGCAAATTGTCGACAAAAGAACGAGCTAGATTTTAGGCATTTTCCAGTGTTGAAATTTCATAAGGAATTTTAATTTGAAGATTCAATTACTTCAGTCACGTTGCAAACGATCTTTTTTGTGAAAAACCCTTATAAACACACAAATCTTAGTAAATAAATTAAAATATGTTAATGTTAGAAGCCTATAAGGGGTTTTTCACAAAAAAGAACTTTTGCAATGTGGTTGAAATTATTGGATCTTCAAATTAAATACTTATCATGTGAAAAACAACCTCTGAAATTTCAGCTCTGGAAAATACCTAAAATTTAGCTCGTTCTTTTGCCGACAGTTTGCTTAATTTTTCCTCTATTCAAATGAACTTTTGACAAAAGTTGCTCAATATATCTAGCTTTAATCGCGCATGCACAGTAAAATAATATTTACTAAAAATGCTCATATCTCAACGAATATTACACGTTTAAATTTTATATTTCAGAATAATATTTCTCTATTCTTTTGTCAATTTTTCTGCAAGTGTTGTAAACATTTATGGAAATCCGTTTTAATTATAAGCAAAAAACTTGTAAAAAATTAGCAATATTTAAAAAATATATATCTGCCTTAATAACTGTGCAATTCCCGCACCAAAACATACAAATATTGTACATAGTATGTGCAACAAATATAAGACATTTGTACCTTTTTAACACACAGTGTGATCCACACTATTTTAGTTCTTCTTCAAATTGTGGTTGGTCAATCTTTGTAAGCTGGACTAAATCGATAGTGGAGAATATGAGTTTTTAAACTTTTTTTGCATGTACGATTTCATGTCATTTCGTTTAGTATTTGCTTAGATAATCAAAAATATGTCGAAATAAAAATAATTTTTGGAAATCTGATTACCCACTGTATTTATTCCTGTTGCTGTCTTTTGTTGTTGGTAGTGGAGGATGTTTGACACATTTATAAAAAAAAATGTATGAATTAATTAAATTGATATGAAAATTGGGTGTATAATTATAAATTAATAATGGTGTTAATTTATTTATAATTGCTGTATAAAGGTTTGCGTATGACATATTTTCGGATTCTAAATAGTTATAGTTATACTTGTCTTTTGTTGTTTCTTTAAATTGTTGATGTTTATGAGAAAGATTTTTTAATATTTAAAATCTTTTACATTTTTTTCACTGCAAATGATGCGTTAAGTAATACTACCACTTAACGTCTGTAGTACTTAATAAGTTAGACGCAAAAACGAAAAAGACTTTTTGAAATAATGTAAAATTTTAAAGAAATGACTTAATGTGATTTTCTTTCTTCTTTTTTTTTTTTTTTTTTTTTTTGTCTGCTGTTTGAAAACACTTGTCCGCAATTCTACAGTAATAAAATCAACTTTTGTCAGCAAATTTATCAGAATAATAATAATTAATTTGCTAATAACAATGCTATTTGAAAACACTTGTCCGTAATTCTACAGTATTGAAATCAGACTTTTGTCAGTAAATTTTTCATAATAATAATAATTAATTTGCTAATAATAATGCTATTTGAAAACACTTGTCCGCATTTCTACAGTAATGAAATCAGACTTTTGTCAGTAAATTTATCAGAATAACAATAATAATAATAATAATAAAAACAATCTGGTATCATCTCGTTTCACACATCGTGAAAATAAAAAATGACTTCTTAAATCTTTCCGTCTCTTTTTGTGTGTGTAGGCGTGTAGGTCATTGTGTCTATATGCCTGTGACGCTATTTTTGTTCGGTACCACGTGAGAATGGCTAAACAAAATACAATGACACTTGGAAGGATTTAGGTTTATACACAACTTAAAATTATATCTACCGATCATTTAAAAATTTTGATTAGATTTAGAGACATAAGTAAAAACCCCTGTGCATACGCCATAAGACTTTTAGTAGTAAAACGTTTTGAATGGGGAAAAAATGTGTCATCTTTACGTTTTAAACATCAAAGAACCTAAAAATGATTTCAGAATATTTGCGCGATGTCTATGGGAGAGGTGGTTGTATACACTTTTTTTTTTTTTTTTTTTTTCCGACCGTGCATTATGGGAAAACAATAGTATGGAATTCAATGACACTTCGCTGAAATTTAGGTCTGTGCCAAACTTAAAATTACATCCATCGAGCATTTCAAAACTTTAATTAGATTTACAGATATAAGCGAAAAACGCTTTTGTAACCAAATAAAGATTATATCTAGGTATTTAGATTAAAATGACTATATTTGACCAAAAATCGATTTTTTATTTGTTGTTGATTTGTTTTAGATTCAAACTCTACATTTTCTTACGCAGAAGATATCTTTTTTTTTTTTTTTTTTTTTTTTTAACTATATATTAGTGCTGGACGATATCAGAAATTAAATACCGCGATATATCACCAAGTTAATATCGATATTAGTGATATATTGCGATATTTCTTTCAAGATAGGAAAAAATAGACATTTGTTATTTTTTAAAGACATATGCACACGAATTTTAAAGTATACAGGTATAGAGTGTTATCCATGTATTTTCTGGTATATTACTACCATAACTTTATCATTAAAAAAAAATGCATAAAAAGTGAATCAATATTTTGTGTTTCTTATAACTTATACTATTGCTTTTTAGTATACCTCTGTATAGTTTATCCTCTATTCTTCCCATTTTAAGCTTTAATTATTTTAAAATCATATTTTAACACAACTAATATGTGATCTGTGTTTTATTTGTACCAAGTATATCAAAATTCATAATTCTACTAAAAATAAAGCTTAAGAAAAATTGTCTTAAGATGTAGGTATTAAATAAAAAGGAAAATCATTTTAAATAGTTAAGAAATGCCATTGGATACACCTTTTTTGGTCGTAGAGAGTAATATTTTTTACTTAAAACTCTTATATGCATCCTAAATGTCAGTTACTTGTCATTTTTATTTTTGTATCTGCTTACCAAATCATTACAATATTTTTTAAATGTATATGTGTTCAATTCACATTCGTAATAGTTTCACAATAATTGAAAACTGAATTATATATATATATATATATATATATATATATATGTGTGTGTGTGTATACATTGTCAGTATAAAAATTATATTATTTAAACAAAATTATGTTAAAGTTTCATTTTGTTACTTAAAGTAACTCATTTTGCATTTAAACCAATTTTATTTAACATGTACGGCTTAAAAAAAAAAAAAAAAAAGAAAGAAAGAAAGAAAAGGAAAGAGAAAAAATAAATGCTACATAAAAAAAGTAATAAACTATCCAATATTATATAATTCTATAAAGAAACTGTCACTGTAAAATTACTGAAGATAAAACTTTATTTTACATCAGTCAGATAGCACCCTTTCTCCCTTCCCATGTTATCCAATGGGATTTTTGTCGCGTCGTTTTATAAAAATATTTTATTAAAAAATGAACTTTTTCGAATTCTGTTTTTTGAATATTACTCTTTGAACAGGTCGTCTTTTAGCTTAGTGAGCAATTTTTCGAAAAAATAAATTTAAATATTTTACTTAGAGATCCACACTTAGAGTCCATAATTTACTTATTGAAATAAAATATTTAAATTAATTTTTTCGAAAAATTGTTCACCAAGCTAAAAGGCGACCTGTTCAAAGAGTAATATTCAGAAAACAGAATTCGAAAAACTTCATTTTTGAATGAGATATTTTTATAAAACGAAGTAACGAAAATCCCATTGGATAACATGGGAAAGGAGAAAGGGAGCTATCTGACTGATGTACAGCCCAAAGCGAGATAAACACATGTTGAAGGTCGCATCTTATTGGCCAGAAGATGTCGATACTTTGAAATAAACCAATATCAATGAACCAATAGCAGGAAATCAGCTAAAACAAAAGATATTGTTTTCATTCGTCATAATAAGCGTTTGTTTTTATATCGTCTTGTCTGTGGTATTACACCTACGATCCACGAGCGGTGATGTGCAATATTATCAAAGAACTTATACTAACGGTAGTATAAATTCTTTCATATTATCGTTAAGGTTAGTAAATGCATGAATGTAGAGTGGTATACTGTCATAAGTCAATATACTGTGATAACTTAATTTTCTTGATGAATATCATTCAGACGGATAGGGGTATATCGTTTTCATTCGTCATAATAAGCGTTTGTTTTTATATCGTCTTGTCTGTGGTATTACACCTACGATCCACGAGCGGTGATGTGCAATATTATCAAAGAACTTATACTAACGGTAGTATAAATTCTTTCATATTATCGTTTAGGGTCAGTAAATGCATGAATGTAGAGTGGTATACTGTCATAAGTCAATATACTGTGATAACTTAATTTTCTTGATGAATATCATTCAGACGGATAGGGGTATATCGTTTCGACCATCGTGCAGATATGTTTTGCGATATCATTGGTTGACGAAGTTGGTCTGAGGTTGATGAAGACAGTAGTGTTTTCTTCTAGAAGAGTAGAACGAAACATTGGTAATTAAAGGAATGTATTTCCGCTTATTCGCGCGATAATCAAAGCAGATGGCTTTCAATAAATACTGTTTATTTTTTTTATTATGCGGTGGACTTATTAAAGCAGTGATATTTTAGATTTGAGGTTTCGCACGCAGGAATAAAGGAAGAGGAAGTATATGCATTGTGGGAGTGATCGTTTGGGGTGGGGTTATATTTTTTTATTTTATCAGTGAGTGATGGGAGAAAAATAAGAGAATGGGTATTAGTATAAGATATTGCGCGCTCTTTTTGTTCGGGTTTCGTTCGCTGATCGTGGTTCGTTCGCTCGGGTTTCATTCGGGTTTCATTCGTGATGCGCGCTAGCGCGGAAGCATAATTCTTGTAATCCGTGGTTGGCGTTTAACGGTACTTATCGGCATATCGATTGATCGCGCGGTGCGCACTAGGTAATATCGTTAAAGGGATATATCGGCAGAGCAAAACCATAAATAATGTTATCGGGATCTTTAAAAAATATCGATACTTGGGGATATATTGATAAATAATCCAGCCCTACTATATATACATAAGCAAAATAACCGAGGATAAATGAAAAATAATCCCGAAATGCATGAGGGCCTTCTTCAGGGGAGCCCCCCCAATGGAGAAGTTACTGACGAAATGTTGGCTATTTAGCAAAAAAAAAAAAAAAAAAAAAAAACCACGTTTCTAGGCCCTGACTTCTCACAGATGGAAGCTTGACCATACAGCAAACGAATTTAATTAATACTTTCTATATTCAATAGAAGAGAGTATTGGATTCTTAGAATTTGTCAACTTCGAGTTTTCAAAGGGTTTACACGTTTTGAGAGGTTTAGAACACGATTTCATCATTTTTAGGAAATGTCTGTCTGCCTGTATGTGTGATACAAGCATTTTGCTGCTGCTGTATCTCAGGAAATAATGCATAGAATTGCATATAAATTTATATGTAGAAGCATGTTGACATAGGTTAATGCCTATCAAGTTTTGCTACCAAACACTCTACAGGTGGCGCTTCTAGGCTATGATATTTCCCATTTAAGAGAAGGCTATATCTCATGTTCTACTGCGTTAAATCGAGCCAAAACTTAATATGTAGTAGCCCATTATGAAACATTTTGCTAAATCAATTTGGATGCATATCGGTCGATAGGTCTAGACTGCAATATTCTCTGAGAACGGGAAGGCTATATTTCAGATTACTTTATATATAATTGAGCAAATTTTGTACAAGAGGCAGCCATTATGAAAAACTATGCTGATTTAATTTGATTGTATATCAGACAACAGGTGACTCTGGCCTCGTGAATACGAAGTCTAAATATAAAAATATATAGCATATATTTTCATGAAACTTCAAAGTAGTGCTCGGATAAGAAATAATGTAGGAAAAAAATTTTTGATGAGCACAACATAGTAATACTTGCAATGGTTCTTTAAATCTTATAACAGAGTTTAGGAATTTAATTTATTTAATTCCAGAGAATCAGCCATGTCCAATTATATACGCGCACAGTAATTTTAGATATAATTATATGTATATTATGCTATTACCTTCAGATTTACTCTTTTCTGAGTTATCATAATTTAAGAAAGACTATTTTTTTAGACCCCACATGCGAAGGAATATTCAGTATTTTTATCGAATGAATAAATACAATATTTTGCTATAGAATTTAGCACACGCTTTCTACTATTGATTTTCTATAACTTTAATATCAATTTATATCCCTTAAGTCTGCGTAAATTTTTTCATTTTTCTGAAGATTATCAAAACAATTTTTTTATTTCTATTCTATTGATTTTGATATTAAGGCTATTGCAACAATGTGTTAAACACTGTAAATAAAATGAACACTTTTATATTTTATATCGATAAAAACGAAAAAAAGAAGTTGAATATATACATATATATATATATATATATATATATATATATATAAATTCTATAGAATGATATTAGTTTAAAAAAAAAAAAAAAAAAAAAGAAAAAAAGAAAAAGATTACATAAAAAAAAAAATAAAAAAAAAATCTTGATTAGTTTAGACATTAGCAAGTTTCTATGTCGCTAATTTCGAAACATTAAAATATTTACATTTAAGTAAGTATTGGAATGGAATCATATCAAACGTAATTTTCCAATTATGACAAATTATATTGTTTTATTTTCAGTACGGCTTGCTTGAGAGGAAGTGATAGAACTTGGAGGATTGTTATAAGAGGAGCTGGGTACGGCATATAAGCACACAGGACAGATAAATTTAACTGGTATCTACTGAAGATGGCTTCCGCAATAGAAACCAAGGCATAGGGGCTAAAAGTTTACCGTTTTTCAAGGAAGATTTGAAGAGCTTGTTTCCAAAAGGCGTTAAGTCAAAAATTTCAAAAATTGACTTTTCGATGCAAAAGATCGAAGCACACGTCTAACAATATATTTTCAATAAGTAGAAGTTCCAAATGAAGTTTAGTCATAATGAAAATAGAAAGTGAAATACGTGTTTTTTTTCCAAAAAGAATTAAGTCACAAGTAAGTTTTGTGTCAAAAAGGCTTAAATCAAGTTTAACCAATTGTGGCATGCCTTGAGATCACGTGATTTGTCTGGCCTTGGTTCAAAAGTAAGGGAAAAAATGTTGTTGTTAGATTGTCACATTGAGACAGTTTTTTTTTTTTTTTTTTTTTCTCCCATCGAAAAATATAAAGATGAATGTATTTATAACCTTTATTATAACGTGTTTGTAAATATTTTAATATTGGTTTTGGAACCCCGAAAAAACACATTTGTTCCTTCTGTATTAAGAAAATAATACAAATGAATTCAGGAAAATGTACAGAAAAAAGAAAAGACCCTGTAAAACGAACTTTTGATTCATAAACATCGGAGAAAAAAAATTATTCACTTTTAGGGGAAAAGCTTATAGGAGAAGATGAAATTACAATATGTTCTGACCTAATGCAAAATCAGGAATTACCACATAAATAAAAATTATACCATGTTAGGAAAGTTTTCAGCAGTGGCTGCTCAAAAAGACTTCACCTTCACACACTATTTACCAGTGCGTGGTCACTCCTACTTTACCAGCAGATAAAAGATTCAGACGAGTGGAGACTAGTGTAAAGAAAGTGGATACAATTTTACTTCCTAATGAATATTTTGAACATTTCTCTAAGGTTGGAAATATTTTCGAGTATAAGAAGCAGTGGAATATTTTAGATTGGAAAAATTTTGCACATAGTCGTCTGTTAAAAGCAAACAAGGTTTCTTGATTTCAGAGGCAAAATTACTGGAAATTACGAAGCGAGATGTGGGAATCAAGACAACGTACTCTGGTTCGTTTTGCCGCCAAAACATACTGAAACGAGGGACAAAAATTCTGCCGTGCGCCCCTTCTGAAATAAAAACAAAAAACAGTATGAAACAAGCAAAGAAAAACATATGTTTTAAAATTACTTTACGCTTTGAGGATTAACAAATTGCACGAATGTTTCTATTTTTATGAATAATCTTGCAATGATACTGCTAACGCTAACACAAAGGAAAATAATGATAAAGATGGCAAAATAGAATTTGTAAATGAAAATTTGTAGTAACTAACTACCTTCCAAAATTGTATAGCTAAAATTTATGCTGTATTTACATGGAAAAAAAAATACTTCAATTACTTTCAAATGGAAGTAAGTCATTTCATTTCGTTATTGGTTTGTGCCAAAAAGGCGTAAGTCATAATTTTGTTCCAAAAGGAGTTAAGTCATTTCTTTCTTTTTTTATTTCTAAATAATTATACTGTCAGGATTTTTTTAAACATGTAATTTAGTGTTATTATCATCCATAGATTACTGGGAAAAATTATCTTTTCCTTAAATTCAATAATAAATATTACATAACAAAACCGCGTTTTCTCAAGAACTGAAAAAAATGACTTAACGCCATTTGGAAACAAACTCTTCATTTAGTATCGGAAATTTTTTATACTTGTTATAGGTTTCTTTAATCGCTGAAAATTTATCTGACAGATAGCATTTTAATAATACTGGTGGTAAATCTTTTTTTTTTTTTTAATAGAAATGTTGGCCACAAAGCCAGGGCTACCATAGACGCCATATTCAGTGTTGCCAGATTGAGGGAAATTTTTATTTAACAGCCACCACTAAATTTTAATTGAAACGGTTTGTTAATAGTTTCGAACCATCTTTTAAAAAAATTTTCGATGTGATTAGGCAATTGTTAAAAGTAAAATTTAACGGTGGCAGTTGAATAAAAATTTCCCTCAAATCTGGCAGCACTGGCCATATTGAGTCTACCTAATCGCTGGCTAGTACCTTGAAGAAATGGTATGAGAGGAGATTATATATCTGAAAAAACATGAAGCCCAGAGCTGCCAACCTAATCCAGCAAATTGTTAGTACCGCCCCTTTTTCTACACAACTTAATATTTAGAGTATTTTTTTTTTCTTAATTCATCGTAGATAAAGTTGAACAGAATTACTCTAAAAATTAAGTGGTGTAGAAAAAGGGGTGGTACTAACAATTTGCCGGATTAGGTTGGCAGCTCTGGAAGCCAAAATCGTAACTGCAAAAGCCATTAAGCAACATAGTTATGAAAGAAATTATACATTGCTATTGGGAAATTATGCATGTCTGGTAACATTCATAATTCATTCCAGAGTATTCTTAGCCCCACCCTTTTTTCACGCGAATATATTTTAAGAGCACTTTTTTTCTTATTTAAACATAATTACATAATGAAGAAAATTTCTCTAAAATCTGGTTGGTGTGAAAAAAGGCGTGGGCTAACGGTACTCCGGAGTACATTATAATTGTTACTAGTATGAATTATGTAATATGTATCATCAGGGCCTGATTAAGGGGGAAGCTCGCTCATACCGGAATATTTCTACAATTATTTTTTACTTCATGTCATAGAAATTCCACGCTTTGACAAGGAAATATTTTTTATAAAAAATGAACGGTGTAAAACAATCCAATTTACTCACCGTTATTAGACACCAGAATTCTTTTAAAATAATTTTTAAAGAAAATTTTCTGTTTATTATAGGAGGAAAGTATTTGTTAAAAAATAACGGTTTAAGTATAAATAATGTGTGAAGAGCGAGCTTCCCCCTTAATCAGGCCCTGTGTATCATTCGAGAAGACTGTAATTCTAACTAAGGCATACCTGCCAACTATCTCATTATTAACATTTTTGCGACCGCTGACGTAGATTCGCGTCATTTGAAAGTCTGTAACTCCACCAATGGGCGTTTCTATTGCAATTTGTATGTCATTGATTTATTTCATAAAATATACACAATACTCTTTTCTGTACAGCCATTGTACAGTCACCCAAAAAAAAAACGCCACCCCCCCACCTAATTTTGCCGTAAATTATCGTAGAAACATGCGACTGGTACCAATCAGTTTGTAATAACGTCTAGTTTATAATGTTGTAGTTAGATTTTACTTAGGGGGTCGTCTACATATTAAAACTGACATCAACTTCATTTTTTTCAATGGTAACCCCCATTTTTTATAATTTATTTGAATTCTTTGGATCAAATCATCACGGAAAATGGTATAGTTTATATATTTCGCTCAATTTTTCATAGAGTTATAAGCTGTCAAAGTTTGGGGATGCTAATGTTAAATGAATGCGACAAACATTAAATCATATCTTCCGAAATAATTATGATATTTAAATTCTGTTTTTTTTATTCGTTAGAATGAAGTGACCCAAACATATTCCATGCAAATTTTTGCTAAAAAAACATTTTTTGAATTATGAAAATTATTAATAAATTCATATTTGAAAAAATTATGAATTATGACCTATGTTAATTTTCGCACGAATAGAACGGACATCATCAAAAACACGGGTTTCCAAATTTACAGCTCGTTCCTAACATTATTTTTTGAGTTACAGTGATATTTCACTTTTTATTCCTGTTAGGGGGCCGTCACTTGTTATAATCTGTATCCTCTATAAGTAAATGTTTGTATATAATTTGACGGAAAGCTATTTTAATTTACCTTTATGTTATTTTTATTGTTTCCTAAGCAATATTTCGATGTTTATTATACAAATTGGCATATTTTTCTAAAGTTATCACAATGTAGGCGAGGGATTGTGAAAGAATTTCAAAAGAAAAGAAGCCCCGCCTCTGATTCGCTGAAACACTATTTTAAAACGAAGACAAATTTGCATATTCCTATTTGACTCTGTATGTGACGCTGGTATGCATAAATCACAATGGTATTTACTACATCGATTATTGAAGACAAAACTTAAATGATTTAATTACAAATATGCAAAATTATTTTGCTTTATATTATAAAGTTTTAGAAAATTTGTGAAAAGGCGTGGCTTACGGTACAAGAGAAGAATAAATCCCATCCTAATATGTTAAGTCTTTCTTCATAAGTATTAAATATCTTTTTCTAGTTTTTCGCTGATAAAATTCTATTTTAACCCTGTTACACTTTTTTTCGCATTTCAATATTCAAGAGTACGTACACCTCTAGTTAAATATCTTGTTTTAGAAAACACGGTACAGCGAAACTGATTGCATGAAACAGCAATTATGCATTCGACAATCGTTTTATTCTTATTATTATGAATATTTAATAATTTTAAACAGATTTTTTACCATAAATTTTCTGTTTAAATTTTGTTGTGACATATTTGCATTTGGTTACTGTACCGTTTGTAAGCTTTGTGTTATTTAAAATTTATCCCATAATGTAACATAATAAAATATCAAATTTCTATTAAAAGTTTTTTAATACAGAATCAAATAGTGAAAAATTGCTTTATTATTATTATTATTATTATTTTAAGTTTATAAGATCTATTATTGGAACATAGCTCAATAGTATTTATTTTCAATTTCCTAATCACGAAATCAAAGTCACACTTATTATGGAATAAAAATTTAAAACAAAGGAATTGTCTTATTACTTTCAAATATATAGATATTGATCTTACAGAATCCTGAAATTTCATTTAAAAGACTTTAAACGTCTAAATTTAAAAATTCAAAATAAAATAAATTAATCTAAATGCTTTTAAAGTTGAAACGGGAAGATTTCAAAATATATGAAAATTGGCATTTGTGTTTTGAACATTTTGGTGCGGCAGATATTAAAAACAATATTTTTATGATGAGCTGAACCTGAGCTTAAGAGAGGGCGGATGCAGCTATTTAGCACGAGTGATATCACCTGACTAAAACCAGAATAAACAACATTTAAATTTATTCCGGCGTACTTTTAGCCCACTGTTATACTTTTTTTTTTTTTTTTTTCTAATTTCAACACTAGCTACAGTACGCTTACGTCCTATTTACATTAAGCCTTGATATGGAAGCTTTGTTGCTGTTTTTCGATGCTGCGAAATTTACAAAATATATTTGTGTTAATATACTATACAGATAGAAGAATAATTATATAATATCAACAAATCTTCTTTAATCAATATGTTTATATACATTACTGTATGGAAATGTTTATATATGAATATTGTATTTATTTTTAATGAGAAATATAAACACAAAATGCTAAAAAAAAAGAAGAAAATGTGTTATAAATTTTTATAAATCAAGCAAAATATATATGCATACTTGCCAACCTAACCCGTAACATTGTTAGTTCCCGCCCCTGTGTGTACACAATTTACTTTTTAGAGTAATTAACTTCAAATACATTTACGATTAACTCATTGAGCGCCACGCGAATTCTTATGGAAATCCCATTCAGGCCACACGTGCTGCTTAGAAGCGTGTTATGTTTATCGAGTTTCAATAAACCCCATTAGGCCTTAACGATATAATCCTATAAAAATCCTATTAAAAGAAAAAAAAAAAAAAAAAAAAAAAAACCATGAAGTTAATTTTAAAAAAATTGTCAGTAATTACTTAAAACTATGTAAGTTCTGTAGTTTTATATCATATTTTACACTGCTGGCTGACTTAGCCTAAATGGAAAGATCAGTGTCAGCCACCGATGGCTGACACGGCTCTAAAAAGACTGAAGTGAAAAAAATGTACGGAAAGGGGAGGGACCAGTAATCTTCCGGGATAGGTTGACAAGAATGTATATACATAGAGCAATGCCAGAAAATGTTCTTTATTTTTCATGAACCAGGTGAATGGTACTTTTTTTCTGAATAGTCTATGTATTAAACATAATTCTGCTTTAAATACCCTTTAAATGAAAAGTTTTATTACATAAAGTAATTTTCTGGCACTCTACAGCTCCCAAATGACACACAATACGAAACCCCGCCTTTTTCCAGTGTTTAAAGGGTATTAACGTTTAATATGCTTTATATTCATTTTGATCTTTCCTTCTCCTCCTTATCTTCATCTTTTTTCCTTAAAAAAAAAAGAGTTGTGTAACATTTTGACCTTTTCAAGTGAAGATTTAGATTAAGGGTAGTCAGCCTTTCTACACCCACCGTCCACTTCGGTATCTGTGTTAAAGTGTAGAATTTTAGAACATCCCATTAAGTAGTAGGATTTATTATTTTGCATATTAATTTGTTACACATTATAAAATATAAAAGCAAAAGAATATCGTGGAGATTTATGTAAAAGTTTTTAATAATGTCATGAAAAAAATAATAATAATAATTAATTAAAAAAATAAATAAATAAAAATAAAAAAATCTGTTTTAATATTTTAAAAAAGTCAATTAAAGAAAATGAAAGTACTGCAGTATCAGAACAAACTCCCATTGTCACTGTGAAACGGCCGTGGGAACCAGGTTGAGTGCCGCCGTTTCAGACAATTATACGGCAGCTTGAGTTAAAATAATTTTGAATTTTCAAACAAATTTAAAACCATTCACCTTTTTTTTTTTTTCTTTTGATAGATATTTTAATATCTATTCAAGCTATTTAATTTTCTTCGTATGAAGTGAACTATCTGATGTTTAATCAATAGAAACCAATAAAAATCTTTTAATTCATAAACTAACTCAGAAAGTTCTGTGAATTAGTCATTTTTTTTATTTTATAACTAGCATTTCTGAAAATTTTTTCCGGTGTGAAACTTAATAAATAATGTATACTGGGTGGTAGATCGTGATTTATATTTTCTAAATGTATAGACGGACCCCTAATACATTTTCACGTGTAACTCTATTTAAAATTGATTTAAGGTATTTAAATAGGTATGTTTTTCGAACCGCCTTGATCTCAGAAATCTGAATATGAAGTCAAAAATAGGGGTTGCCATTAAAGAAAATGAAGTTAATGCCAGTTTTAATATGTAGATGACCCCTTAGGCAAAATTTAACTATACCGTTATAAACTAGACGTTATTACAAATTGATCGGTACCAGTCAAATGTTTCTACGATAATTTACGGCGAAATTAGGTGGGGGGGTGGCGTTTTTTTTTTTGGGTGACTGTACTATGGATATAAATACTTTGATTAAAAAGAATACAATTATAATGTATATCCATTTGTAGTATGGATCTGAATATAGAAAATTTTATTCCTAAATATTATAACTTGGGCGAACAACGCCCACAGGCGGACCTTGCTGCCAAAAAGAGAAAAACATGCGGTCGCGAAAGTGTTAAACGTAAAAATGTTAAGGCCTCCGGACAAAACGCCTTTTTTTCCACACCACGCTCTTTTTTTTTTTTTTTTTTTTTTTTTTTTGAGTAATTAATTTCAAATGTTGTTACGATTGAATAAGAATAAAATTACTGTAAAATATGATTATCGTGATAAAAAAAAAAATGCGGGTACTAAAAATTTTATGCTTCATAAAGAGGTGGTTATCTGATATGCTATAAATCTCAAAGCTCTCAAATAAAGGTCGAAGAAATAAAATAACACAGAAATGGAGAATGTTTTGGTAGATTCAATATGGCTTCTTCGGTAGCTGTGGCTGATATTGCGTCAGCCATTTTTAGTAGACAACAGTTAACTTCATTTGCCCTGCTTGCTGATACGCCGTATGTCAACTCCTCTTACGTTATTCTTTTAAGGCCAGTATTGTGTTATTTCATTAATTTGACAGCTTTGAGATCCATAATTACAATGACTTTCATCTCGAATGATATACATTACGTAACTACACAATAGCAATGCAGAACTTAATTATATAACAATGTTAACGACCTCTGCGGTTACGGTTTTGGCTTCATGTTTTTCCGAACATGTCATGTTCTCTCAGACCATTCCTCCAAGTGCTAGAACGTCAAACTCTTGAAAAAAAGTCTATATTGCATCTGACCAGAGTATGATTAAGGGGGAACCACACATTATCTCCGCTCTCACCGGAATATTTTTACAATTATTTTTTACTTCATGTCATAGAAATTCCACGCTTTGACGAGGAAATATTTTCTGTAAAAAATGAACGGTGTAAAACAATCCAATTTACTCACCGTTATTAGACACCAGAATTCTTTTAAAATAATTTTTAATGAGAATTTTGTGTTTATTATAGGAGGAAAGTATTTGTTAAAAAATAACGGTGTAAGTATAAATAATGTGTTCTTCCCCTTTAATCAGGCTCTGCATCTGACTCTATACCACTGAATCTCATAAGAACTGATCTCTAAGATAATTATTGATACCTCGATTATCGAGTTTCACTATAAATATTTTTTTTAATCAATTGTAGCTTAAATAAAGTAATTTCTTTTCAGATTCCCTCGTTATAACTACATTTCTTTATTGGTTAAATTCTTAGCATCATGTACTCATATTTCAGAGAAAAACAGTAAGTTATAATAATTACAAAACAAAAATCTTCTTATCCGTTTTTTTTTCACAAAAGTGATTAAAGCTGTTTCCAAGAAATCCAGATTTCTGTGAGATTTTGCCCTAACGTAGCAGGGTTACTACTGAAAGCTATTTTTAATCAAGACGAGGATAAATCAGATCGAATTGCCATCCCAAAAATCTGTTTTAAACATTAAAATAAAAATACAAAACGTCCATGGCCGGGAAAAAAAAAAAAAAAAAAAAAAAAAAAGAGGGGGGGGGGAGAGAGAGAGAGAGAGAGAGAGAGAGAGAAAATTTAAGAATATAATCTTCAAAGCGGTTAAAAATGTTGATAGCAAGTGGACTTTATAAAAATATTTTAAGATATACCCCTTTACTTCTACTCTTATGATTTTTTCAACTATAAAAATAAATGATAAAAGAGAAAAGTATATTGATTTACTTTTAGCACATGTGTAAATAAAAAGCCAATTTAATCGATTAAACAAAAATCTGTGTTTTTCGTTCAACTTCAAATTATCCTTAAATTAAAATATAGAAAAAATATCTGTTAAAATTCTTTTTCGGTTAAATGTAAATATTTGTACTATTTAACATAACTATTAATAAATATTAACAAACTTAAAGCTCACTTAAATACTTATGCGTAATGTGCAAAATTTCCATTAATTCATTTATACTTATTTATATATTCGTAGAAGAAAGTATTCATTTCGTACAAATTTTCGACTTCCGAATTTCGATGGATTAGCAGACTTTTAGATGTTCTAAAAACTGAGTATTTTTTAAATTCATCTGTCTATGTGTATGTCTGTGAGTGTGTAACAAAATTTTTGTGGTATCTTAAACTTTTCAGGCACAAAGAAATTCCTCTTATTTATCCCCGTATCTTACTATCACGAATAACTCGAATTGGACATTTTTGTTTCAAATTATTATCACTATTTATCTCGGGGTAGATTTTTTCCCCCTTGTCCTGTTGAAGCATCACGACTAAAATTTTTGTTCGAATTTCTATAACTAAGAAATGACAGTACTAATTTTTTTTTTGTACCGTTGCGAAAATAGTTTTTATTTATCTCATTCGTTTTTATTCATTCATATATTTATTTATTTTGAAAATTATTATTACTCATAGTATTATTAATGCTTATAATTATTATTACTCATATTACCATATTTACTCATTTCTTACCATGTGTACATTTTCCTCGATATTATTAAAGTAAGACATAGTAAAAGAATTCCGAGAATTTTTTTCGCCGCTGATAATTAAATGCAGGGGACCTGAATGGATTAAGATCAAGACCTAATGCACAGTATTACGTAATAATTTCTGTCTAGTTCCATATTGACATGACAAGATAACGGCCAACATTCTTTATCTATTGTACAGAACAGGAGGGATCGCTATGTTGTGCTTTCCCTCATTAACAGAAACGGTATATCTCAGCTTCTATAGTAAATATTAACACAGATTTGTATATTTTAAAAGGTCTCTATGAAATGTTTTGTTGAGCAAATTTTGATGCATATTAACCAAAAGTTGGCATTGCTGTGCTATAATATTTCTGGAGTACCGGAAATTATAGCTGCAATTCTTTTGCATATAAATGTACAGTCAGCCAGAAAAAAAAAAAAACGCCACCCCCCCCACCTAATTTCGCCGTAAATTATCGTAGAAACATGTGGTTGGTACCAATCGATTTGTAATAACGTCTAGTTTATAATGATATAGTTAGATTTTGCTTAAGGGGTCGTCTACATATTAAAACTGGCATCAACTTCATTTTTTTCAATGGTAACCCCCCTTTTTTATAATTTATTTGAATTCTTTGGACAAAATCATCGCGGAAAATGGTATAGTTTATATATTTTGCTAAATTCTTCACAGAGTTATAAGCTGTCAAACTATGAGGGCGCTAATGTTAAATGAATGTGACAAACATTAATTCATATCTTCCAAAATAATTATGATATTTAAATTCTGTTTTTTTTTTTTTTTTTTTTTTTTATATGATAGAATGAAGTGACCCAAACATATTCCATGCATATTTTTGATTAAAAATTTTTTTTTGAAATATGAAAATTATTAATAATTTCATATTTGAAAAAATTATGAACTATGACCTATGTTAATTTTTGCATAAATAGAACGAGCATCATCAAAAACATGGGTTTCCAAATTTACAGCTCGTTCTTAACATTATTTTTTGAGTTACAGTGATATTTCATTTTTTATTGTTGTTAGGGGGCCGTCACTTATAATAATTTGTATCCTCTGTGAGTAAATATCTGTATATATTTTGACGAAAAACTATTTTAATTTACCTTAATGTTATTATAATTGTTTTCTAAGCAACATTTCGATGTTTATGATACAAATTGGATCATTTTTATAAAATTATCGCAATGCAAGCGAGAGATTGTGAAAAAATTCCAAAAGAAATGAAGCCCCGCCTCTATATTGTGGAAACAATATTAAAAAAACTAGTTTCTGTATCCGTATATGACACTCTATGTGACGCTGGTATGCATAAATGTCAATGGCATTTACTACATCGAATGCTGAAGACAAAATTTAAATGATTTAATTCGAATTATGTAAAATAATTTTGTTTTATAATGTAAAATTGTAGAAAAACTGTCTAAAGGCGTGGCTTCCGGTGCAAAGAGGTTTATACTCGATTCTGAAATGTTAAGTCTTTGTTCTTAAATATGTATTACATAACGTTTCCCAGTTTCTCACTGCTAAAATTCTATTTTGTCCCTTTTGTCTTTTGTTTTTAACTTGATTATTCTACGATTCGTGCACCTCAAGTTAAGTATCATGACGGTAAAAAAACGCGGTAAGACGAGAACTATTATTTGAAAGAGCAATACGCAGTGAACAATACTTTCGTTTTTTTCCTTTTTTTTAATTAATATAATTGATTTTTATTAATTTTTATCAGATATTTTAAAACACATTTTCTGTTTTAATCTTATTGTGACATTTTCGCATTCTCTTACTCAACCGTTTATGCTTTTTAAATTTTATCACATGACGTTACATAATAAAATATAAAATTTTTATTAAATGTTTTTTTAATACTGAATAATAAAGTGTTTTTTTTTTTTTTTTTTTAGAGAGAGAATTTAAAGAATTTAAAACAAAGTAATATGTCTTATTACTTTTAAAGATATAGATTTTACACATTTAAAATTAAGAATTCAAGTACAGTAGACGACTGCAGAACGGGGAATACTCGTTCTAGGCAATAGGAAACCGTTTTTTCTATATCCATATTTCTTTTCATATGGATATACATAATAATTATACTCTTTCTAGTGAAAGTATTTGTATTCATACTATTTTTTTTATATATATATGAATATAAGGAATATTCTTAAGAAATATCGTAACACACAAATTGTGAAAGAAACGCCCACTGAAGGAGTTACAGATTTCAAAATGACGTGAAACTACGTCAGTGGTCGCGAAAATGTTAAATATCCTTTCTCAGATTTTAGTTTAAATCTTGTTATCTATATTTTTGTATATTATCTATTGTTGGTTTGTACGCCTAAAATTAAATGTAAATCTTTATAGTAACACTTTCATGCGAGGCTTACTGTATAAAATAAAAAGATACCCAACAAGAAGTAGATAATAATTTTTAGTTAGTAGATTTTAATTGTTTTTATATATATTTTTTGTACATGAATTTTATAGATCGCTATTAATATTATTATCATTATTACTATTGTTCTTTTACCTTGGTACCTAGATTTTTGTAATTCAACATTGTAGGGTTCATATGACTCAAGCTATTTAATTTTCTTTATATGAAGTGTTGTATTTAACTATACAATGTTTAATGAATTGAAACCAATAAAAATCTTTTAATTCATAAGCTAACACAGAAAGCTCTGCGAATTTAAATCGTTTTTTATTTTATAAATAACATTTCTGAACTTTTTTTCCGGTGTGAAACTTAATAAATAATATATATTGGGTGGTAGATCACTATTTATTTTTTCTAAATGTATATACGGTCCCCTAACACCTTTTCACGTGTAACTCTGTTTAGAATTAATTTAAAGTATATAAATAGGTAAGTTTTCTGAACTGCCTTGATCTCAGAAATCGGAATATGAGGTCAAAAATAGGGGTCGTCATTGAAAAAAAATGAAGTTTATACGCGTTTTAATATGTAGATGACCCCTTAAGCAAAATCCAACTACACCACTAAAAACTAGACGTTATTACAGATCGATAGGTACCAGCCGCATGTTTCTACGATAATTTACGACGAAATTAGGTGGGGGGGGGGCGTTTTTTTTTTTTTTTGGCTGACTGTACCAAACTTAATATATGACATGTCCATTATAAAAAAAGAATGCATTTTGGTAAACATCGGCTCATATATAGCACTACAATTACTTTCTTTCTTGGATTTTCCAGATACATATATCTCAGCACCGTATCAAATGGCATGTATAAAATTTTTATTGTGAAATTCTATGATAAAATTTTTATGCCCGCTAACGAATAGTTGGCCTTGATATATACGATAGAATATTTCGTGATGGCCACAACATACTAATTAACTATTTTTCTTTATATATATAGATTTCTTCGGATCGGAATAATTATTATACATAACAAACTGTTTAACCCTTTGCCGTTCTATGTAATTTCACACCTCTGGCAAGTGTTGGCAAATTTAGGAATTTTCAATTCAATATCCACAACTAGATTTTACCAGTAACGGTTACCTAATCATACGAAATGCTACTCGTGGACTATCTATCTATCTATCTATCTATCTATCTATCTATATATATATATATATATATATATATATAATGTTACTCCTCAAAATTATTGGTGGCAGTTAAATAAAAGAGTCCCGAAATTTAGCAGTCTTTAGAACGCATTAGAACGATAGGGCCAGCAAAGGGTTAATATGTACTTTCTAATTTATTTTTAACTGTAGATGTATTCTAATGTGCATATGCAATAGCAAAAATATATGCTAACAAACTGGGATATCATTTAAAATCAAATGTTATTATATTTTTTTTTTCAAGACAGCTATATATAAATTTTCTTTTCTGGAAATTACTAGAAAAGTCACGTATATTTTTTATTGAAAAAAAAAAGCATAGTAATAGATTTGATTTCAAGATCGGTTAAACAAAGACGTATTTTTTTTTTTTTTTTTACTGGAATGCATTATATCTAAAGCATAAAATTTTTCGCATGTAATGCTTATTACTTTTTATATTTCATTCATTGTGTTTTTATTTTGTAGCATAACGAAACAATCTTCTCCTTTCGGAAAAAAAAAAAAAAAAAAAAAAAAAAAAAAAAATATTTTCCAGATTTTTCTTTCGGTGAGATTTTTTCTGGGAAGTTATTTTTATTTTTTATTTTCATAGTTTATTTACAAGTGTTAAGTTTAAGTAGAATGCCACTTTTCGCGATAAAACCTATTATCTGTAAAGTATTAAAATGCACATTTATAATAATAAACTTAAAATTAGATCACGTAACGTGAGGGACTATTCTAATACTCAAGCACTTATTCTATCAGAAGCAGCGTCTTAACACTTCTGAACATTTTCATGTCTCGTATGTACGACACTTAAAATTAATTTAAAATTATGTATCTTAATATAAAATTATGTAAATCCAAACATTATCTTAAAGAAATAGCTAATTCTAGGCGGAATTCAAGCTGTATTGGTGTATCTCTAAACTGCACATAGGATTAAGCCTAAACTATTTCCATTAACTTAATAATGACGTTTAATGTAAATTTTACGTTAAACCACAATAATTATTAAACTTATTAAACCACCCACTTATTAAATTAGCAATAATTATTAGGATAAAATCTCCACATCCTCTGGAACTAAACTTCTTAACACTTTCGCGACCGCTAACGTAGATTCACGTCATTTGAAAATCTGTAACTCCGCCAGTGGGCGTTTACTTTGTAATTCATATGTCATTTATTTCTTAAAAATATACACAATATTAATTTTTGTACAACCAATGTACTATGGATATAAATACTTTGATTAGAAAGAGTATAATTTTATTGTTTACCCATTTGTAATATGAATCTGAATATAGAGAATTTTGTTCTGAAATATTGTAAATTGGGTTGAATAACACCCATAAGCAGACCTTTCAGTCAAAAAAACAATAATATGCGGTCGCGAAAGTGTTAAAATGGGAAAGCGCTTCAAATTAAAAATCCTGCAAACTCTCCTAGCATAGCCTCCTAAACTAGATGCCTGTCACCTGGCCCGGAAACTTAGCAACAGTTGAGGCGGTAGAGAGCGCCACGTGTTACAGATTTCGCGATTATTTCTTTTCAAATGACACCAATAATTTTAAGAAGTGATATATAATAAATATAATCGACGTTTCTTCGATTCTATTCGCCTTTTATATATATCATATCTCACTTTTAAAAATTTTTGGTGGCTGTTGAATAAAGAAGTCGTACAATCTGTACCAGGTGGCGCTGTCTACCGCTTCAACTGTTGCCAAGTTTCCGAGCCACTCGATAGGCATCTAGTTTTGGAGGCTATGCTCCTAGAAACGAAAAATGGAAACTGAGCAAAATATGCACTCGGGAAAAATACAGGCACGAGTGCAAGCATTCAAGTTTTTAATTACAATCTAAACATACAATAAAACTACCGTGAAATGGATTTATATTATTCTTTATACTTTTGAGGCAGCGGTAGCGCGCATGGTAAGCGCCTAGCTTTGAACTGCAACATTTCTAATTGAAATATCTAGCCGCCGAAGACGATCGTGAACATTATCGATGGATAGAGCACGAAATATCAGTCGCGGTCATCCTTGTTCTGAAATTTAAATCTCTGGCGTTTACTGATAAGGGGGCACATTCTCTCGGCAGAGGATCAAAGTTGTTAAGAGATATCTCCGGATTGCTACTGGAAGTAATTTCCTAATTATCACCATTTGCCCAATGCAAAGGTAACGTTAAAACCCACTCGATTCAACTCAACTCTTTACAATTTTCTTTGTATTTTTCATCTTTCTTTAAAATTTTATTTGATGTTGCTAATCTGGAACGAATTTTTCATTCTAGTTGATAATAGAGCTGCTGTATTTAAAATACACACTAATTTTCTACTTTGAAATTCAGCTCTTTCCACTCCTGGAACTCCTCATGTGGAGCATTGCATTATCCGAAAGAAAAACTTGTCACACCTTTTGGAGTTCCTCTAAAACAATAGGTACTTTACTTTTAAAAGACTACAAAAAGAATTTTGAAGGTTCATGTTTTAGACTTTATGTATTTCCGGCGTGAATATACACATTTAGTGAATGGACATTTGAGGATAAAATTTAAATGATATTAGGGGGACCGGAAAATAATGTCGTTTTGAAATTATAAACGGAAACCGGAAATTTTTGTTTAACAGTGTTTACATGGTACTTTACAAATAACCATCTTATAAGTTACCTAAGAATATCTTAAATTTTATCCTGGATAAATTTCCGATGTCAGTATTTTAACTCAAAACGACATTATTTTCCGGTCCCCCTAATATAAATGTGAAGACGTAACATCATTAGGGTAAATACCATAACATTTTAAAAGGATCGCCCAAAAGCCTTGGATTTCCCAAGATGCCAAGAAGTTTATGTAAAAAAAAATGAGGAGTGGAACGGGATGGATGGATGGGTTTTACGTCGCACTAGTGCTGCGCAGATGGGGAATTGGCGGCGGTCTGGGATGCACCCCTAGAGGTGGTCCAGAGACATGCCATCACAATTTTGATCCTCCACGGAAGGGATGGCTCTCCCGCTTCAGTGACAACGGGTTATCATGGAACAGCAGCATATATGACAAAAAAATTAAAAAATATCATCTGCAAACTTTTACGCGTTTTTAACTCTCTGATTTCTTCTTTTTATTTTTAAATAAAATAGTTGTAACAAATATTCTGTTTAAAATACATACTTAATCATAAGAACACATGTCACTAAAAATAAATTTTAAATATATAAACTTGCTACATTTTTTTTTTTTTTTTTTTTTTCGTAGAAAACACGATATAAACGGTTCAAGAAAGTGAATTTTTATTAGTTCAGCAGAAATTTTTATTTGTTTTATCGTGATAAATGTCTAAAGAAAATTATTAAAAAAAACAGCTCTTAAAAAATCCTGGTACTTAAAATCATAAATTTTTTTTGGTATTAATAACATAAATAAAATGATCATGTGGTAGAAGAAACTTTTTTTTTTTGAAATTTTTGTATTATCTTTTGTAAAATTTATCTAACACCTTTGAAATAATCTAGATTTCCATTTTTTTTTTTTTTTTTTTTTTGCCCACTGCTATATTTCTTATAGTGGTTACAATTTGAACGATTCGCATATTCAATAAAGAAAAATTTATTGCTAGAAAAATTTCGATTTTCAAAATATAAAACATATTGGTTAATAAAATTTAAATTATATATATATGTAAGATCTTCGGTCAGCGTCTAGAGGCGGGGTCAATGATGAGATGGAGATTAAACTACGGCACATTTATTAGAAGATACACAAAACACAAATTACACGTAAATATTATTATAACAGCAGATAATCACTTTTAACCAATTACTGATTCCTTGGCTTAACACACAAATCAAGAAGCTCACTTCATCAGAATATCACAACAAAGTACTTAAGACAATAAAAAGCACCTACACGTGCTATAGCACTTGTTGGGATTGGAGTATTGAGCCTTCCATGGCTCTATACAACAACTAAGAGCGTTTCATGCTCTAATTAAAAGAAAATCACCACATCAGCCTTTGCGCTGACGGTCTCAACAGCTCTCTCCACGATTAGTCGGATACTAACTAACTTTTCTGCTTGTCACCACGTTCCTGGTTACATCAGAGACAGCGCCATCTGTTGATCAGTGGAAGAGATACTCCCTATCTATCTATCTATCTATCTATATATATATATATATATATATATATACATGGGAAGAAATACTTCTTACATATATATATATATATATATACAGAGAAATATATATACAGGGGAGAGTAGGGTGGGATGGGAAACTTTTGACAAAAATATTTTTTACAAATTTACTTTTACTGGTACAACACTGTAAGTTTCAGAGAAACAAATTGAAACGTTTTAACATCTTTTAAAAATATAAATTTGATGATAATTATTAAAATATTAATTTTGTAAGCCAATTAACATAGTCATGAAATTGTCCCATCCCTCCCTTAAATGAGGGAGGGATGGGACATGTTTATAAAGTTGAAATAAGTATGTACATAATATACAGACGTACTATGAAAAATGACAAAACCAGTAAGTCACTATGTATGTGAGGTTAATTAATTAGTAATAACATCTATTTTATCCAGCATTAGAATATAATGTACCACTTAAATAAAAATTTTCAAATGCTCGATTAGTTTTTTTTTTTTTTTTCTTTTTTTTTAACTTCTAGCAGAGAAAGTATTGTTTTTTACTTCAAATATTCAAAATTAAGTAAGTTTATGTTATATTTACATGTTTTGTGGTTCCCTGAATATTAATAAGGATTTTAGTGGCTAGTCTGTGTGTGTTATCAGCATATCTCAAGAACAAATCTTACCAAGAAATCCTAACTGTAATTGATGAATATAATTTCTTTTGTATATTTTACCATGTCCATTAAAAGGGTAGACAAAACTCGTGTGAGTGCCACACCAAATATTTTGCATGATTTTGAATTTGTTTTGTGCATTTTCTCTTCCATCTATTCATTCATTTGCCTCTTGAAATTCTCTGTTTAAGGAGTATCAGAATCTTCATTGTTCTTCCTTTTCTTACATGTCCCATTCCTCCCTTTTCATTATTTGGCAAAAAAATAATTTATTATTAGACACATGCTACTTTTAGGATTAATTTAGCTAATAATTCATAAAAGTTATATTATTAGGTATATAAAGTACGAAAAGTAATTATGCTAACATTAGTGAGTGACTTTGAAAACTTACCTTGAAAATTAAGCAATTGTTACCTTTTGGTGTTATAAAATAGTTTTTTTTTTTTTTTTTTTTTTTTTTTTTTGTTACATAAACTTGCAAAATTCTTCAAGTAAAATGATACGTAGCAACAAGTATGGGGGTGTAGTTACTTCACCTGGTGGAAGTGTCAGAAATTAAAAACAATCATACTTCCCAACCATCTCATTATGAACAGTACAATTTTTAGTACCCGCCTTCTTTTTCACACCAATAATTTTTTAGAGTAATTTTAGTTTTATTTAATCGTAACAAGATTTGGAGAGAATTACTCTAAAAATATAGTGGTGTGAGAAAAGGGGCGTTTTTTCAGGGGGCGTTAACAATTGTACGGTTATTAAAGAGGTGGTTGGCAAGTATGAACAATGTTTATTTTAAGAGAAATATTAGGTGTCTCATCCCTCCCGACTCTCCCCTATATTGCGTGAATTTTGAAAAGATTTAGGAATGAGACTTTAAATAATTTCTTTACTTTATGTTTTTGAGATGTAAACATATATAATAAAGTGAATATGCAGAATGCAATGAAATGAATAAATTTAATTTGGAAAATTGCAGTAAATATACTATAATAATTAGTATGTTGTAACCATTACAAAAAATTCGTGTAAATTTTCCTATTCAAATTACCACATACAAATATATTTACTAAATTTAATATTTACCATAATTATTTTCCAAATTGAACAGAGACGATTTTCATCTCAGAAAATTTTAACACCGAGTGTCGAAAGAAAACCAGTTTTGTACATCACAAGCGATAATTTAGAAAATGTAAGTTTTTACACCATCTTTTTTTTTTTAATTAAAATTAAATATATAAAAACTTTAATTTCAATTTTTACACATGTAGGTCTGATATGTATATGTACGAATTTTTTTTCTGATTCTGCCATTTTAAAATTTTCGATAAAAAAAGGTTAGTACAGTGCCGCCTGATAAGTATTATTAAACAATAGCTAATCAGCACCAAATTCAGTGAATACTCAACGAAATATAAACTTATACTGACTCCCGTAACCTTAGTTCTTCAAGAACTAAGGTTACGGGAGTCAGATACAGCGTCCACAAATTTTGGATATACACACTCTCACGAACAAACCGAAGCAGATAGTTTCTAATAATATTCAAATCGTGTTTAGGACATCTCAAAATTGATATAATTTTGTTCTTATGTATATAAAAGAAAATAAAAATAAACAGTTAGAAAAATATGTAAATAATAATAACTTTTTAAGTGAAATTTCATTTTCAAACGGTAGTTTATAAGTTATATATCATTAATCAAAACCATAGACTAGTCCTTTTATTAAAAAATATCTATTTAGAAATTTCCCAGTATAATTCGTTTTAAGAATGTTGATTCCTGAGTGAAAAGTTGTGAAATATTTTTTACGTTGATATTTCTCATAAAATGAAGTCTTCGCAATTTCTCCGAATTCACAGCGGGGATTTACTTTCCAACATCGCGTGACATCTTCTGAACGTGACTTGTTTACAAAATATGCATCAATTTTAAAGATTGTTTTTCTTTTTTCTTTGAAATGTGATATTTCAACTAAGTGAAGTTTAAGTGAAGTTTCAATTCCCTGAGATTTTAACACCAGAACCTTTTTATTGAAAAGGTTATGTGAAAATTAGATATTATATTTTATTAAATTAAATATCTCATGAAAAACGAATTTATGTGGTCTATACTGGCGATTAATACATATAAATTTGAAATAGCTTTAATACTTAGCGGGGAAGCATAGGAAAGAGCAGACAATATGAAAAGTAACCCGTCTTTAAGTATACCTCTAAAATAATACAGGGTCATTCACAAATCCGTTAACATTTGAAAATTCAATAATTCACATATTAATATTGGTATAAAGGTAAAAATTTACACACTTCTTGAAATGATTTGAGATTTGTTGAAATCAAATAAAATAATCTGGTGTGACACTCACACGACTTTCTCTTACCCTGCATTTCAATACTGTAAAGATCGATTGCATATTAAGGGGACTCTCTACCTATCGTCTCCAGAAGCCAGAGTCAATGTTATTCTATGGAGAATTTCGCCCCATTATAATTCATTAACTAATACATATTTTTAAATTCCGTTTTCACTTTTCGAAAATTCACATCTATTAAACAATTTATCGCTTTCTAAAAATTGATTTTTTTCTATTTTTAAGATTTCATATTTAAGCTCAAAAATGAAAAAATTCCCATTGTGAAAATTCGCATTTTACAACCTCAAAATAAAGTATTAAAAATTGAAAATAAATTGTTTAATAGATGTGAAGCTTCCGAATGTGAAAACGAGATTTAAAAATATACATTAGTTAAGTTATAATGGGGCGAAATTCTCCATAGAATAACATTGACTCTGGCTTCTGGGGACGATAAGTGGAGAGGCCTCTTAAGTCTTAAGAACAACAGCATAAGATAATAAATTTCAATGTATTTTTAAAATAATCTAAAATCGATACAGTTTTATTTGAACAGTTTTATGTAATTCTGTGTGAGGGAGTACCTGAACACACCGTTCAAATATAGTGTATATATATATATATATATATGTAGCTGTTATCAGGGACTGATTTAGACCGGGGCACATATTATTTACACTTACACCATTATTTTTTAAGCAATACTTTCCTCTTATAATAAACGAAAAATTCTCATTAAAAATTATTTTAAGAGAATTCTGGTGTCTAATAACCATGAATAAATTCGATTGTTTTACACCGTTCATTTTTTATAAAAATAATTTCCTAGTCAAAACGTGGCTTTTCTACGATATGTAGTAAAAAATAATTGTAAAAATATTCCGGTGAGAGAGTGTCCCGGCTTGAATCAGGCTCTGGCTGTTATTAATTTGCCTTTAAACTTAACTGGACACCTAATACGGACATCAAAATACCAAATTTGAATTTCTTGTAGCTATTTGTTTTTAAGTTATGCTTATAACAAATATACATAGAGATCGGCCGCTTAAAATTGGACTTTCGTAAACAGGGAACCTCAAAACACGATTTAATACAAGAAGCCAAATATAAATGTCATATTGGATTGGACATTTTATATTTTTATTTATTATATAATCAAGGAATGCACTTTACAAAATTTGCAAACTTTATGCTTTTTATATGCCAAAGAAGTTATTTTAAGAGAAATTCAACATCTAAAATTCAGTGTAAAAGAAAATCCTAGTTACAAGCTACATTTTTTGTAAAAAATTACCTTAATCAATCAAAAATTCTTCGATGTCAACATTTTAAATTCTTTTGCAGGCAGTTTTTGCTTCATCAATTAAAGCTATTCATTAATAATTGAAGCATACAACCGAAATCCTTCGTTAATTGGTTCTTTTCATTTGGGGATGACAGGTGCTTTGCATTTTGGCTTAAAGCATATCGCTTGAACTATTTTCATCAATCAGTGTTAGTCGCACGACAAATCCTATTATTTTGTTCGTGGTAAGGTCAGTCTCATTAGGGATTTTAATATTAATCCCTTCAAGGAAAACAACAACAACAAAAAAAAATCTTTTTCTCTTTTTTTTTTTATGTTAATTAAATTAATTATCATTTTAGGTAATCATCAATCATATATTTAACCTAGAAACTATATTGAAACGAAATGCAAGGGATTTATTTTTATAATTAAATCTCTTACATTTCGCTTGATAATTACAATATATATATATATATATATATATATATATACTAATTTTCTTGAAAAAATTACTGGTCTAAGATTTAATATCCATAATAACAGTATTTTACATAAATATTAGAAGTAATATTTTACTTAAATGTTAGAAATTGAGTTAAATATCTCAGGGGTGTTTCGGTACCCGGAATTTACTACCAAAATTTTAACAGTGATATTATTGGTAGTTTTCTAACAAAGTTTAGTGATTAAATGTAACCAAAAATACAATTCGTAATTACTGGTTGAAAATAAAATAAAAAACCCCGAACGTTAACGCCCTAATCTCAACAGCAAAATTAATAAAAATAATTAATCAGAGCTGCCAACCTAATCCGGCAAATCGCTAGTACCACTCATTTTTCTACACCACTTAATGTTTAGAATTTTTGTTTTTTTAATTCATCGTAAATATATTTTAAGAGAATTATTCTAAAAATTGAATGGTGTAGAAAATTGGGCGGTACTAACAATTTGCCGGATTAGGTTGTCAGCTCTGATTAATATATACTTGCCAACATACTAATCAATATTCTGGAGTATTGTTAGTCGTCCTTCCTTTTTCCACCAGTATCTTTTTAGAGTATGTTTCTTCTTATTTAATCGTAAATGCACTTGAAGAATATTACTCTAAGCATGTTAATGTCTCCAATATCTGAAAACAAGACATCCTTTGATTATGATTTACATCTGTGGTTGTTTGGATGATTTATTTGATTGATTTATTTCAATGTAAATTTTAATTAATCAAGTACTCTAACATGATTTCAATACATTTTTATAGCTTGCAAACTAATATGAATGTATATACTGAGGAAATTTATTCTAGTACGTACAAACGTAATGTAACGCAAAAGTAAATTTGAAAATTAATTTCCATTTTTTTAAATATATGCATCATTGAATTTATTTAAAATAAATAAAAATTTTAGATAGGATTGCGGAAATGTGAGTGGTGACCTAGTAGGTGTTTTTGGTTTATGTGTATGTTTGTGAAAATGGTGAAAATTTGTTCGCCTGTCTTTTACATGAGATTAATTGTATCATTTTTCTTGACAAATATATTGCAGAGTTGCCAACATTTTAATTTAATAAGGAGCATATTTAGCCCCACCTTCATTTCATACCACTTTATTTTAAAAGAGTAATTTTTTTCTTATTTTATCATAGCTATATATTGGAGAAAAATTCTAAAAATAAAGTGGTGCGAAATAGAGACGGGGCTAAAAATGCTCCGAAATAAATTAAAATATTAACAACTATGATACTGTTTGTTATGGAGACATTCATGATAACAAAAAAAATTCATACTATTATGTTACCTTTTAGCACATTTTAACGTGGTTACACTCCATTCAATATAGTTAATGAAATTAACATATGATATTAGAATGTTTAAGGCATGGTTTCAATAGAAAGTCGTAGCAAATACTTAGTAAATAGTTTACGGGGCTACGTAAATAATAAAATAAAATAGAATAGAATAATTGAAGCAATCATCTTTTGTGACGTAATAAAATTTGGTAGAAGTATTTAAAGGGTTACATGTAGTTATATATTATTTTTTGCTATATGCAATACTTGTGGCTAACGTACAAAGAAACACGAGAAAAAATGTTTACATGATCTATTATGAAAACGTTTACATAATTATACTTCATTACACATAATGGAAGTAACGTATGTTGTTAGAATATTTAAAAGCATGATTTACACAGAAAATGGTAGACAAAGGATTATCAATTAATTTGCACGGATTTACAAAATATATCCGTCGCTTTTGGAATTTTTTCAAATGATTACTAATTTATTATTATATAAGTATTTATGAAATGCATGCATGCTTTATCAATTTTAGGATATATAAGGCTTATAGGTCGGGCGCAGGGACACGCAAAAGAATTTCGGTATATGTCCCATTTACAAATGCATTTTAACTCCTAACTTTGCATTCAACTTTGCATTTTGTTATTTCATTTTACAATCACAATAATTAAATTAATAGCGTTATTAATGTAATGATTTTGTAGTAAATAGTAGGCATCTAGTTAGAGTTCAAAGCTGTGTAAAAGAACTTTGGTACTTTATGTAATAATCCTTAAATTTGGTACAAATATTTATAAGGTATATGAAACTTACAAAAATCCACAAAATAATTTCAATACATTTTGATACAAACAGCATGCATTTTACAAACATGTGACCATCCATGCAATATATTCTAGAAAATGCACTTACGCTTACCGGTAAATTCATTCCATGGTAAAGTCTGTTGGTATGCTTGTACAAAGCATTTAAAGATGTACGCATGTATGTATGCATTTTTGGAAATACATAATATCTAAGAGCGTGGAATGGTTCCACCCCGCCAATCTCCTCAACAAACAACCACTCCGTCAATAAACAGCAAGAGAAAAACTAATGATATTTGCAATACAAAATGAAGAAACTTTTTTTTCCCTTTGGAAAAGCACTTGATATTACATCAATATATTAAATAAAAATATTTTCTTTAAAAGGTTTGTGAGTACTGTGTTCACCACATAAATGAAGAACTGCGAAATCGATTAAGGTCAGTATGTGAATACTTATAGTCGAAATTTTAAATAAATTCGTTCGTTAATAAATTTAATGATCATTGCATAAAACTGAATGGTTAAGTAAATATTATGGATATGAAATATATTGCATTGTTTTGATTAATTTATTATATATATATATATATATATATATATATAAAAGTCGAATTTATTAGCATTTCCAGAATCCAAGGTAATATGAATGGAAGAGCCTCTGAAATGTTTTAAAGGTAATTTTTCTATATAATGAAAAAGATTTGAATTAAAGCTCTAGATCAGCAGTCTCCAGTCGCCAACTGGCGGCCATTACACTGAAATGGCTACCAAAAATGGCGACCATCTAATATTTTATTTATTTTTTAAAACATCAGAAGCATGGATTCCACAAACCTTTGCTCGACGCATCAAACACTCGGAGGAGAGAAGAATAAAACCCCAAGGACCGCTAAAATTGTCGTCGCTGAAAGCTGCAAGGAAAGCCTTCCTTTCTAACTTTTCTTGCGCGTGAGTGATGCATGATTTTACGACTTCGAAGCACGATTCTGCCGTTAAGGCGGGCATTAGTTGTAATTTAAGCCATTTATTTTCTAAAGGAGTAAGGAATATACAAATAATTACAAGATAAAAAGAACTTTTTACATACCACGTTTTTAGGTTTTTTGCTGAATCGTATAAATTTGACAATTCTATGTATTATTATATATATATTATGAATTATTCCATCAACTTGAAAGAAAATGATCAAATGCGTAATAAAGACAGCAATTACATGAAATTTTCAAACATCTATTAATTGAATAAAAGTATTAAAAGAATGCCTTGCCACCATGTTCTGAGCTATTCTAAATGTTTCAAATGCTTAGCTATTCGGGGAGTTAGTTAAAAATCGATTGCAAGATTTGTACTTGCAGACAAGAAAGCGACTTAGTAAAAACATTGTAAAATGTATAATAATCGCGGTCGCGGTGGTGGAAAAAAAAACTTCTGGTAAATCAATTTAATACGAAGATGACGAAGTTTTTCTCAAATGCCAACTGTTAGGTCATAACATTTATAATTTTTATTCATTGTTATTGAGAAAGTAAATGCCTTTTTAAATTAATAATTTACCAATTTTATTGTAATCAGATGTAAATGATTTCACGGCATGCCAATGTCCGGCGGATTTCCGCATTTTTAATTATCATCCTTATTATTATTATTAGTATTAGTATTAGTATTTTCAATTTTAATAAAATTATCGTAAGCTTTTATCAGAAATCTCTGTTCCAAATGTTTTAAATTTTATGTGGTTAGGTTAATGCAGGTCAAAATCACTCTTGCATCGGATCATGTTTCCAATCGGGTGAGGGCAAGTTTTTATTAAATCTTTGATCTGTAATTTTTTTTTTTTTTTTCTTTTTTTTTTTTTTTTTTTTTTGTTTAGTGTAAACATATTTTTTAAGTGTCAAAATATTTAAAGCTGAAATATTAAAAAGTAAATTTCAACACATTTGAAATTTTGAAATATTGTAAACTAAAGTTTTGTTTACATTTTAACCTTTCAGGGGCAAGGCAATTAAAATCCAAAGCCAACAGTACACTGTTTAAAATTTAGTATTAGTTTGAATCAAAATTTTGTACTGAAGTAACTGCAACCACCCCGAAGGTTTAACCTTTTACTGTGATTTGCCAATTTTATGTTGAATCAAATATAGGTATTATATTTTAAATAACAATAATAAAATCAAGATTCAACCGAAGCAGGGACTGAAATGAAGACCTTCTTGTCTCAAGTCAAACATTCTTCCACTGTGCCATCCTTTCTTTCCGCTAATATTGTCTGTGTCTCGTTGATTTTAATAAAAAAGGCTAAATTTTCTAAGGTTTAACTCACCCATGGGTGAGTTGTTGCACACAATTTGCACTTTAACCTATGTGTTTGACCACACCCTTTGATTTAAGCTTGTTTTGGTTTCAAAAAGAATTTTTAACTGATTCACACTTCTTGGACTGTATAATAGATTTTTCTCACTTCTTAAAAATATACAGGGGAACGTAAGGCAGGTTGTAACAGTTTTTTTTTTTTTTTTTTTTTTTTTTTTTTGTAACTAAGTATATTTTGAAATGCATTTACGTTTTCCTGTTTATAATTGCTGTTTTCCATAGCATGCATATTCATCTATCATATTCTACATACTTGCCAACCATCTCATTAATAACCGTACAATTTTAATCCCCCTGAAAAAGTGCCCCTTTTCTCACACCACTATTTTTAGAGTTATTCTCACCAAATGTTGTTACTTTTAAATATGACTAAAATTACTCAAAAAATTATTCGTGTGAAAAAAGAAGGCGGGTACTAAAAATATTACGGTTTATAATGGGATGGTTGGCTAGTATTTTCATAAAAAAAACGTTGGTTAATTTTGCAAATTTTAGCACAAAAATTATTTTTTTTAAATTATTTGCCTGTTACAATGTGCCCCGGATTTGGCGCAAATTGTAACGTATACAAAAGGAACCCTAACAATAAAAACGACAAATGTGTTCAAAATTTTTTTTTTTCAAAATGTTTTTTGAAAAAAAAAAATTTAATTTCAAAATGTTTTTTGTTATCAATCATTTATTAATTTAATAAAAAAAGCAATTAATTACTAATATATAATTATAACCTTCTTGGTATAGTAACAATAAATTATATCAAATGGATTATAGTAAAATAAAGTGAAAATTAAAGATAAAATCAACATAGAAGTCAATTATAGTCAAAGTTTAAATTAATTCAAAAAATTATATTTTGTTAACATTTGCATTTAATGTGTGCACACATTTTCAAATTAAGCATTATATCCATTCTTATGCCGCAGAGAGCGTTTAGCAGAGCTCGAATTCTCCGCCCTTTTTTCAGAACACTCTCATTGATGAGAAGTTTCTGCTTTTTTTTTACCACTATTTTTATGCAATACCTTCTCTAATTCGCGATTAAATCGAGATTCTAATTCGTGGTTAAAATCACTGTACTATAATACAAAAACACAGAAAATATTTCTGTATAAATATAGTATTGGCAATGAAGCCAAAATTTTTTCATTTCTGAAAGTTTCCTGAAAATGGGCGGAGGCTTTGAGCTCTGTTGTTAGGTATCTCCACAAGGCACTCCTCTAACATATTACAACTTACCCCAAAATTTTGTTTCAACTTGACCCATTGTATGATTTTGGACATTTTGTTTATTTATAAAAATATATATCGATTTAAACGAAAAATTAAACATTCATTTTATAACTCTACGCAGAGACTAAATAAATAGCTATAAACGTTTCATTAAAGTATAAATTAACATACCTTTAATCAAAATTTACGAAATATTTTTTTTTTTCTCTCTAACTAGCTAAAATGAAACACGTGTGGAAAACCTCTCATTAACCGATTGTGCTTACATTATAAAGCGCGTCATAAGAAATATGTTTATAAAAATATTTAATCACAAATGTTACAAAATATTTCGTAAATTGCGTGTTACTTCTTACCCCTGTGACAACTAGCCCCACGCTCCCCTACTTCAATAAACTTTCTTATACTAGCATCTAGTTAGTGAGCAATTGAATAAAGAACTCTTTTTTCCTTATAATGAATGATGGTTTTTAATGACATAATCACACGCAAACTCACGTCACAGATTTTTTTTTTTTTTTTTTTTTTTTTTTTTCTGACTCTCCGGCTTACATACGGTTTAAATACACGTCTCTTTAGCGCGCTAGTGGCTCCATCTCCTGAATACAAAGTATTCATAATTGCAAGTACGCCGAAATATATCTCTTGTGAGTGGATGTATGGTAGTTCCAAGTTTAGCAGCATCTTAAATTCAATTGCAAGAAGCAGAAAATTAAAAGCGAGGTTGAATCGTGTTATGGTATTGCTTATAACTGTACTCCATATAGTGGTTCAAGTTTGAATTAAAATTTTTAACAGCGTATCTATCAACAAGATAAGCAGAAAAGAAATAAATGAACTTTTGTCAGCATATTGAAAATAATAATAATAATTTTCGGGATAAATTTTGCGGTTGGGAATAAAAAGTAGTTGATATAAAATATATCCTACCGCGCTCTTCTAGGTATTAAACATATATAGTATTTGTAATATTTTCATGAATTACTTAATTTTCTTAAAATCTGTTTAATATTATAAATCTATTTTCTGTAATAGAATTTTAATTCAGTATTTTATAAGATAAATTTAATATTATTTTGATGAAGGTCGCCACTCAGAAGTTGTGCGGTCGAGTCTCTTTTACATGCGGTAATATTATATTCATTTTATAATGTTATTTTGAATAGTGCAGTAACAATTTAACTTCTTTATTAAATGCAATGCAATTTACAATGCAATGCATTCTTTGCAAGTGGAAGATTACATGAAATCTGAAATATATATGTATATATGTATACACATATTGATTTATGTCAAAGATACAGTAAGACCCCGCTTAACGCGGAATATACGTTCCATCAAAGTAGAGCGTAATGCGAAACAGCGCTAAACGAGGCGGAAACAATTTCGGGGAATCCCCGTACTGCTGCGAGCAATTTCGGGGAATCCCCGGATTGAAATAAAAGAGCGCTAAACCGAAACAGCGCTAAATGAAACAGCGTTAAGCGGTGTCTTACTGTACTTAGTTTAATGCTTTTTGAGTTTCATTCATCAAAATTTCACTTTTTAGTAATCATATTATGTTACTGAAATTTATATTTTTAATAACTTCGATTATCAGTTCTCACGCTTTTCTATAATTCATGTGCAAAGGTGTTGAGGCATCTAATAATATTTTTGATGGTTTCTGAACGCAAAGCTCACATCATACGTACGCTGATTTCCGTGTTTTAAATTTTATCTTCTTTACGAAAGTTAATGCTTTAAATGATTTGCTTGCCTGTTTGTTTTATTTGTTTATTTTTTGCTAAATTTCGATTATTTTGAGATAGTGTATTTGAAAATGTATGCTTGATTTTAATAATGGGCTTTTATATTGTTTCTTTCTGCGCTCATTTAGAGTTTCATTTTATAGTAGAATAGTGTTTTCCCACGGAGTAAAAATTTTTAACTATCGACCTGCACCAAAAGGTACATCACTAAATTAAGGCATTTCCATGAACGTGTCAACGAGGTTGTACAACTAGATTTTCCTGAGTAACATGTTGATCTTATTCGGAGGGGGTGGAAAATAAACTTAATTATTACGCAACATTTTCTTATTATCATAAACATGCCAACATATTAACACTTTCGCGTGGCATGTTTTTGTCTTTTTGATAGCCTTCTTGCGTCATTCTTTCAAACTACATAATTTAACAACAAGGTTTTTTTGTATCCATATTTATATTACATATGATACAGAGTTGACAACTTTTATAATTTATTCCGGAGCATTGTTAGCCCCGCCCTTTTTTCACACCGGGAATTTTAAAGCATGATTTTCCTCTTACATAACCATTGTCATGTGCTAAAGAGAAATATTCTATGAAATTTCTGGTGCGAAAAGAAGGCGGGGCTAAAATTGATCCGGAATAAATTATAGAAGTTCGCAACTCTGTGAATATAAATAATAATTATACTCTTTCTAGTGAAAGTATTTGTGTCATCAGAATTTAAATTGTACAAATATGAATAAAAGTAATATTCTTAAGAAATATATAGACACATACAAATTGAAAAAAAAAAAAAAAAAAGAAAAATGTTACAGATTTCCAAATGATTGTGAATCTAGTCAGCGTTCGTGAAAGTGTTAAATTATTCGGAAGCATTTCAGAGATCGCAGTCCTCGCCTTTCTTTCAGGATATTTTCAAAATGAAAAAATTTCGTATGCTTCGCCCCACATTTTTATTGCAGATATTTTTCATGTATTTTTAAGATAATATTTCTTGATTAAACAGAAAAAAAATATTATTGTATATTTATAATAGTAGTAAAAATGTGAAAAAAAAAGTCTTATTTTTTTAAAGTGCCCTGATAAAAAAGGCGTAGACTACTACCCCTGGCATTATTATCACCTGTCCTTTTTCCACATCATTTTAAGCATAATTGATATTGGCGCAAATTTCACAAAAAGTAAAGTTGTTTGAACTAAGAGTAGGTACTAACAGGGTTCCGGAATAAATTAAAATGTTGGGATGTCAGTTAATGTTTATTATGAATATTTTTTAATTTATTTAATATTAATATACGGTATATATATATATATATACAAGGATCGAATTTTCAGCCTCTTTTTAGGGCACTCTTAAAAATGAAAAATTCCAGACTTTTTTTTGCTACCTATATTTTTATGGAGAAAATTTTAGGATGTTTTCAAAATATTTTGTCATGATTAAGCGGGGTAGAGATTTTTCTATAAAAATTCCGGTGGTAAAAAAAGATGGAAATTTATCATCCACGAATCAGCCATAAAGAAAGGGAAAGAATGCGATACCTGTATAGCTCATCTTCATGAAATTTTTATTTGCATTTTTAGCGTGAAATTTTTACTATTTCTGCTGTGTATGAGTTATTAAAATGCTTTAAACTATTTCCTGATTTTACTAAATTTATGAATGCATTTTTTTCTCATTCAAAAGACTGATAGATTTTAAATTGAAGAAAATCTAGATATAATGTTCTCATGGCACTTTAAAAATTTTTCTTTACCAATTTATTGATAATATTTCATGAAATCGCACATCGTAAAAAAATCCTTCTTTTTTACAGACGTTAATTTTATTGCTTTCCACACCATAAATATTTTGCAATATACTTTTTTAATATATTAAAGTAGCAACGAATGCTCTATTGATTCTTGAGAGTAAATCTTGATCTTGACTACGACTTTCCGAAGCCGTCATATTTAGAATAATACTAGTTATAAATAATTATCAATAAACAACTTCCTAATCTCAAGTAAAACATGTATATATGTAGAAACAATTAAACGTAAGTAATTCAAAATCTGTAAGAATTAAGTGACAAGTTGACCTATCTGTCTATCTATTTATACCGACAGTAACCATCATTACACTTTTAAACATTCAAAACATGAAGATCCAGTAAAGTGATTTTCAATTATGAAGAATTTGTTCCTATTTTATTATATAAATGGTTAGACCACTGTAACTCAAAAGTGATGCCAATTAGTTCCAAAAATTCAGTATAACACCTATGAGATGTAACATAATAGTGTCAGTGCGTACACCCGTCTCAGTCACTGTTGGAATAATGTTAAATGTAAATGGGGTTTATTGTGAAAGTTATATAATTTTAGAATAGCGTTTCTTGTATTTATATATATATTATAAATGAGTATAGGTATACATTACAACTATGACTTTTCTAATCGAAGTGATTGTATCTATAGCACATTCATTCTAGAAAGACTATTATCAGGTATATTCTTACCACTTTTGCGACCGCTGACGTGAATTCACGTCATTTAGAAATCTGTAACTCCGCCAGTGGGCGTTTCTTTATGTTACATAGGTTACATTATTACTTAACAATACAGACACTTTGATTAGAAATAGTATAATCGTAATGTATATTAATTTACATTTTCAATATGAATACAGAAGACATTCATTTAAAATAATGTAATATAAAACAATAACGCTCACAGGTGAAGCTTGTTGTCAAAAAGATAAAAACATGTGGTCGCTTTTGCGACGGCATGCTTTTGTCTTTTAGACAGTAAGCTCCACCTGTGGGCGTTATTCTTGGTTGTTACATTACTTAAATCAATGTTTTCTGTATTCACATTTATAATATATATGGATATACATTACAATTTTACTCTATCTAATCAAAGTATTTGTATCCATAGTGCATTGATTGTACAAATGTGAATATTTGGTATATTGTTAAGAAATAATATAACATATGTAAACTGAAGAAACTCCAACTGGCGCAGTTACAGATTTTCATATGACGCGAATTCACGTCAGCGGTCGCGAAAGTGTTAAGATACATTGTAGCATACAGACAGCGTTACCAGCTGTACGGTAATTATCGTACACACAGTTGCCAAATCTCCAAAGTAGGCGGTAAGACTCCTATAATACGAGCTGACTCAAAGCTGATCATTGTTGCCCAGCGGAAATATAGCTTGGCGACTTTTAGTTGTAGACGTATTACTCAGCGTCTTTATCGCCTAAAATGGCGAGTTTGCCTAAACAGAAGAGCGAATTATTGTTTGTACTTGATAAGTTTGGCGGTAATATTTGGCGAAATTTTCTTATAACCCTTGTAAAAAGTAGCCATCACTGTTGCTGTTAAATGAGTTCTTTTTAAATATTTATACACGTTGAAAAGTAGTGTAGGTTGTAAAATACAACATTTAGATAATGAAAGAGCAACAAAAACAAATAATTGATAATAAAAATGCAAAAAAAAAAAAAAAAAAAAAAATATCATAATTATACTTCATATGTGTGATTGAAAGCTAAGCGTATAATTTTCTTTTGGACAATTAATAGCCCATTTCTTTCGCCTTTCTTCATCTGCAGGAAATCTAAACGTTCTAAAAGCAGTTCTAGTATGATTTGAGCAATTTACGGCTGAAAAACCTCCATTTTATGTGACTTGATAACACTTGAAATTCCGACCGCTTGAGCAACAATCGCTGAGTGGGAAACAAAATGCCTGATGAACCAGCCTGTATTGAAGAAGTTCTAGTAGGCGGAAGACTTCATACCAGAAATTTTCAAGAATAAATTTCCCTTCATTTAATCGTGGAAATTTAATATGGGTATACACAATTTTTAGAATAGTATACATAATATTAAATAGCAACTTAAAATACAGTTGTTTAAAATAATTAACACTTTCGCGACCGCTGACGTAGATTCACGTCATTTGAAAATCTTTAACTCCTTCAGTGGGTGTTTCTTTCGCAATTTGTATGTTAGCTATTTCTTAAGAATATACCGAACATTAAAATTTGTACAATCAAATATAATATAAAAACAATTATTTTGATTAGGAAGAATATAATTATAATGTATATCCATTTGTAACATAAAGGTGAATGTAGAAAATTCTGTTCTGAAACATTGTAACTTGGAAGAATAACGTTCACAGACAGACCTTAGTGTGAAAAAGACAAAAGCATGCGGTCGTGAAATTTTTAAATGCAAAAATTTCATACGTGTTATCTGTCTGACATATTCTTCAATTTCAGGGGTGAAATACCCCTTAAGGACCCTCATCCATTCATGCGTTTAGTTAGATACTACATTTTGTTTATAGTTACAAAATATTAAATGTTTTACCTTTATCTAAAATTTAAATAACAGGTCATAAAAATATTTTAAGTTTAAATTCATGCATCAAATTTATGCTTTTCAGATCGTATGCAAAAAGCTTTACTATGTCAAATATCATCATTAACTCAAATTAGAAATTTAAAATTCAACTTTCTCCTTTATATCTAACTTTAGCTGATATAATCGAATGGGAAAATAATTTTCAATTAAAATTAGAATTGGTAAGTTTGAATATAAATAGAATATTTTAAATCCTTTTGCCGATATGTGGCAGCTAATTAGATTGTGTAAAACATAATAAATTTTCATAACTGAAAGAACGGGTATTATACTCATTAATGTATTTAATGAAAAACGTATATTTCTTTCAATGGAATGGAGATGTAGTTTGGCGCTTGAAAAAGAATTCTACGCTGTCTAAAATATATTAACTACTTTGATTCTTCACAGAACTTTAAACATAGAAGGACTTCATAATCTAGTGTAGGTAATGAGAAAATCTGGTTATAAACTGTACGAGAAAAAATATAATTGAAAGAATGTAAAAGATTTATTCTGCATATTGCATACTTGCCAACATACTAATTAATATTCCGTAGTATTGTTAGCCCCTCCTTCTTTTTCACACCAGAATCTTTTTAGAGTATTTTTCTTCTTATTTAATCGTAATTGCATTTGGAGAATATTTCTCTAAAAGTTTACTGGTGTGAAAAAATGGGCGGGCCTAACAACATTACGGAATATTAATTAGGATGTTGGCAAGTATGCATATTGGTATAATCTTGCTATTGTTCAGTGCTGCTCGAGTTTGTTAAATTTTTTATTCGATAGTCTCCAGTAATTTTAAGAGGCAATCCCCCCCCCCCCCAATGGCAAGATAAAAAGACAATTACAGCAGAGAACGCACACACACACAAAAAAAAAAAAAATAGAACAGCTACAACAGTAGTATATGTATCTACAAGGCCCTGGCCTCCCAGTAGCGGTCGACAAAAGAACGCATGTAAAATGCCTTGCAATGAAGGAGATGATCACCATCCATGTCCCCTCCCAGATTAAGCCTTGGTTTTTAAGAACACAAAACGCGAACGTCAACGTAGTCGGCCTTGAGATTTTCAATTTGCGCATGTGTCATGACGCTCTGATCTGCGGTTTCAACGCCAGCGCTGATATCAAGTGACTGGATTATATCTGATTGGAGCGTCACGGCGTCGAAAACGTTGACGTTTGCTTCTGTATTCTTAAAAACCCGGGCTTTATAGAGATTGCAGATAGGACTTGAAGCTATTCGAAAAAGTTATAAATGTTTCAAAAGGCGTCATGGCCTGCGGCCAGCCTAAACTCAGCTACCATTTTATGTCTGGGCGATTTTCAGACTAAAGAAAGTCTTTCCAAAACTTTTGAATTGTGCGAGAAACGAGGATCTTTTTGATCCTCTTAGACATTGTAATTTTGAATAATCGTTTTATCATGCCAAAAGATACACTTGAAAGAGATATTTGTAAAGTCAAGGCACTCCTTTTGGCCAAAGAATCAGCAATTTAATTGCCAAGAACTCCACAATGACTAGGGATCCACTGTAAAACAATGTATTTTTCGTTGGAGGACAAGTCCTGTAGCAGTCTCCAACATTCAAGGACGATAGAGGATAAAGAATTCGATGTAGGCATCAAGGACTTCAATGCAGCCCGTACCGTCAGTCACTAAGTATAACAGCCTTGGAGAACTCATTTAGGTGACAAGTCAACTTGGAAAGAGCAATCCTGATCGCCAGCATTCGAATGCGGTGTCAAAAGCGCCAGCTGGATTAGCAAATGAAAAAAGGGGACAATGGACCCCTGCTCCAGCGTTGGGACCATCCTGAAACCTGGAACCGTCAGTGTAAATTCTCAGCTAATCTGGATCAGGATGAAGTAAGTAAGTAATATTCAAAGAAATTATTCAGAAGTAATATAATGTTTGACATATAAAACTGACGTAAGATAATTCTTTAAAATAATTGCACAACCCTTACATTGTAAATTTACTGGTCGTAATTGAATAAAAATGTCACAAAATCTCGCAATGTTGTTATAATTGTTATCAAAGTTCAATAATAGCAAAGAACTTTGTTATCATCGTGATAATAGTTTCTAAATGAGAAGAGTTCATAATTAAAAAATTTTTGTGTGGTTCTATAAATAAAGGATTTTTTTTTTTTTTTTTTTTTTTTTAAGCCATATTGTATATGAAGGAATCATTTCTGATAAAAATATATAATTCTTTTTCATCTTTTTTTACGCCTTCTGAAGTTGTTAAACTGTACCTAAATTCAATTTCGCTCGTAGACATGATGTTTTTTAATATTTTCCTATGTCAATGTGCGCGAACCCTTTGTTAGAACTAAACGAAAATATTTTCAGGTAGCATTCTAATGTAATTCAGATTCAAAGTACCTTTATTGGACTTCCTGCAAATCAATTTTCGTGAGTTATTCTCTTAAAAGTTTCATTCACACGCCTACCTGCAACATTTATAATTCATTCCGCCGGAGTACTGTTCGTATACCGCTTTTCTCCACCTCTGTTTTTAAAGAGTATTTTTATTCTTATTTCATCGCAATTACATATTGTAAAAAATTTCTAGTAAAGTAAATTGATGTAAGAAAAAGTACGTACTAAAACTACTCCGAAATAAATTGAAAATGTTACCAGATATCCACACACACATGCAGGAAAACGCTGACACAGAGATTAACTGCTAAATTACAAGATTTTTTTTTTTTTTACTCAAGGGCCATAAAATATTTCAGTACATCAAAAACTCAGTTTCGAAAACATGATCCAAAAAATACCACTCTCGCTGCAATATGTGGCTAAAAAAAAAAAAAGATACCGATATTTACATACTGGCAAAAAATTTCACAACAAATAAATATGTTTCGAATATGGATGGATGATATGAATGCTTCGGAATGAATTAAAACTTTGGAATATGTGTTATTATTTATTATGAAAATTTTTTGCGTAATTAATATTTATAGTATATATGTCATCTTCATGAAATCTTTATTTGTATCTTAATTGTGAAGTGTTTCTATAATATATTTTCTTTTAATATTCTTGTTGTTCATAAGTTTTTAAACTGTATTTGAACTCTTTGCCTATTTTTCTGCGTTTATGCTTGAAATTTTTTCTCTTTTATAATATTAATAAATTTTAAATTAAAGAAAATTTATATATAATGTTTTTATGGCAATTTTAAGAATTATTTAGCAATTTATTGAACGTCATTCACGAAATCGCCCTTTGTGTAAATTATCCATTTCCCCCTAAAGTTTATTCTATTATATTTTACACCATAAATGTTTTGTTAATCATATTTGTAATAATTTAAAGAATCTTATTTCTGTTGTTAATTACAGGGATGGAACACGGGCGCAGAATTCATGCCACTCTCAATGTAAGAAAATTTTCTACTTCTTAAATCAACGATATTATAGGTAGAGAAATTTCTTAAACGGATTCCGGAATGAATTCTGCGCCCGTGTTCCATCCGTGTAATTATTTTTTCAAGTTAGCGTGAAAACAACTGTTCGAAGCTGTGTAGAATTAGAATGATTCTAGTTTAAAATGGTGTTGACAAAATATTTTTAATTATCTCTCTCCATTAAGAAAAAAATTAGAAAAGAATTAATGCGTAAGTAATTTAAACTCTGTAAGAAATCCGTGAAAAGTTGATCTATTAATACAGATACATTAAAATTAAGCACCATTAACTATTTTAAAGATGCAAAGCATGATTGATTATTAGAGGGTTTTTCCGCTATAAAGAATTTTAAGTTATCATTTTATTATACAAATGGTTAGGCCAGTATAAATAAAAAATGATGTTAATAAATTCCAAAAGTCCAGTATTGTATAACTGTTGTTAAATGTGACATGACAGTGTCAGTGCATAGACCCCTTCAATCAATATTGACAAAATGCTGTTCAGAGTCTATAGCTCTTTGAGTAATTGTTCAAATATAACGAAATGTTGCATAAATGCACCAGTTTCTAAAGAAAAAAAAATCATACCAAAAGATGCTGCTGGTAGTTAAACTTTGGTGCCAGCAAGAGTATCAGGTAAAAAAAAAAAACATAATTAGCAATTAAAACTGTAATTACGAGTTTATTCATTAATAGTAATAATTGTTCATTATTCATTGTATACACATACTTGCCAATATACTAATTAATATTTCGTAGTAATATTAGTCCCGCCTTCTTTTTCACACCAGTATGTTGTTAGAGTATTTCTTCTTATTTAATCGTAATTGCATTTGGAGAATATTTCTCTAAAAATTTACTGAAGTGAAAAAAAAAGGCGGGCGGAACTAACAACACTACGGAATATTAATTAGTATGTTGGCACCTAAAGCCATATCTGCCAAAATCTAAAAACTTTCACGACCGCATGATTTTGTCCTCTTGACAGTAAGGACTGCCTGAGGGCGTTATCCTTAAAATTTACAATATTTCAGATCGAGATATTCTATATTCTATAATCAATAATGTTACCTTACTTAAATCCTTACTAAGTCCGAGCTACATTATATATTTCGGCTACCTAACGGTGCCATCATCAGAAACACTCGGTAAAAATGATTTGAAGGTGCTAAATTTGGACGGCTTGTTTATCTATTGTAGTTTCTTCTTCGATTTCTTCACTTCTCTTGTTTTCTTTATATAGCTTTTGCCACTCGGGAGGAATTATGCTATGTTCGATATCATTGACAGTATTATTATTGGTTAGTATTTCGATAGCTTCTCTTTTGAGAGCATAATGGTGAGAGTTGTATGGGGCTATTTTATGAAAATTAATGGAATCAATGCTAATTGGGTTAGTATTGTTAGTCCTTGAGAAAGCTGTGGAATGTCTATTGTATTTTAAGTCGGTTATATCTGTACTGATAAGTATAAAGGATTTAAGTCCAAAAATGTCGATTTTGAGTTACGTACATCCTCAGACTCAGAAAAAAATTCTCTATCGATTGGTATAAAGGATTTAAGTCTATGTCATTTAGTCTCTGAGAAAATCCATTAGTAAAAAAAGATTAAAGTCAGAAATTTAGTATTGATGTATGGTATAAAATATTTAATTCAAATTTTTCCCGATATTAAATGAAGGTTGACAATCATTGAATGGTATAAAGGGTATAAGTCAACGAAATCCCTTTTTCCTAATCGATTCTTCTGATTAGATTTTAATTAGTATAACTTTATTTTTCGTCTCCTGAAAAATCAAGAATATGGACTTAAATCCTTTATACTTATCAGTACAGATATGTTCTGAAATACGGTCTTTTATTTTCCTTTTAGTCATTCCTATGTATGAGGCTTTATTTTTATTTTTATTTTGGTATTGGAAATCAATTTTATAAATGCCGGCTGTGTGTTTAAAATCTATGGAATCTTTTTCATTGCAAATTCGCTGGTAGATATTTTTGTTCGGTTTTATTGGAATGTTTATATTGTGTTTGGCGGCTTCATTTTTAATTTTTATGGTGGCTCCTTTGCAGTATGGGATCGCGGGGGTGAACAGTTGTTTAGATTTTTAAACATTCGGAATACTGTTAAGAGCTTTTATACGTTTTTTATAAAATTTATCAACTATGGAGGGATTATAATTGGCTTTCTTGGCGATATCTTTTATTATTTTTATTTCGGAGTTTAGATATTTTTTATTAGAGCATATGAGTATAGCGCGGTTAACGTAGGATCGAATAGCGGCATATTTGTAAGTGAGGGGTGTGTGACATTTATTATTTATGATTTCGTTGTTACTAGTAGGTTTTCGGAAGATGGTGGTGTCAATGGAATTATTTTTGTTTTTGATAATGGTGACGTCAAGGAAATTTAAGGAATGGTTAATTTCTATTTCGTGTGTTAATTTGATGTTCGGATCGGTGTCATTAAGTTTTTCAAGAATGTTGTCGGGATTAATCGTGGGAGGGGTGACAGAAAAAATATCATCTACATAGCGAATCCAAATTTTACATTTGTTGATCAAGTTGCTTACAGAGTTTTCGAACATACGCATTTTGAGCTCGGCGATGACCCCCGAGATGGGGGAGCCCATGGGCACGCCTTGGGTTTGTTGGTAATAACATCCATTGAAAAAGAAGTATGAGTGGTTGAGCAAAAGATTATTTACGCGTATTAAGGTGTCACTAATACTATTGTCGCCGAAATGATTTATTATAAGTGAGTTGATTTTGGGGTTAATTTCAGAAATATTGATTGGAGGATATAAGTCTTTAACGTCAAAACTGCAGAGTGTGTCATTGTATGAAATATTGATATCGCGGATTTTTTGAATAAAGGATTCAGTTGAGTTTATTGATAAGTTAGAGGGGGGAAGGAGAGCTTTATAGATATCTTTCATGTAACGTTCTAGACAGTATGTCGGGCCTTCGGATTTATTAACAATAGGTCGCAGTGTTGGAGGGTCTTTATGATCTTTGTATTTGCCAAAAAGACGGGGAATAATTGGGGCATGGTTATTATAAATAGGGGGTGTGTTATTGGGCCATGTGCCAGTTTTTATGATGGATTTAGTTTTTTCAATTAGTTTATTGAGGGGGGAGTGTGTGAGTTTAACAGCGTTAAGTTTTTTGATAGAGTCTTACATCATTTGAATGTATTGCGTACGGTCCATTATTGTGAGAAGGTTGGTTTTATCGGACATTAAACAGGTTATGTTTTTATTGTTTTTGAGATCTTGAATACATTTTATATCTAGATAGTCGGAAGTTTTATTGGTATTGTTTTGAGAATTTATGGCGGTATTACGTATGTTGGGGCGTTTTTGTGGCGGTATATGTTCTATCGCGGTTTCAATGTGGGCAATGGTGTCATTAATATTTATATTGTCGTTTAAGATAAATTTAGGTCCAAGTTTTAATATTTCATCTTGATGGCTATTGAGTTTGATGTTAGATATATTTAAATATGGGTACGTTTTGGGAGGATGTAGATTTTTTAGTGACGGTTTATCTCTTGAAATCCAGTAATTTAATTTTTTCTTATGCGGTTGAATTAGTTTTGAGGCGTATTTATTTTTTGAGGCGTATATTTTGAGCGTTTGTATTTACAAATAAGTTAACATTACTTATAAAGATTTCACATTTAGTTTGGGGGTATTTAGATTTGATTTTTTCTAACATTGTGTTGTAGGATTGATTAAGCCTATAGATATTTATTGATTTTTGTTTAATGCATTTCTTTAGTATATTCATTTCAAAATTCTTGGTTTCTTGTTTATAGTGATAATTGATGTACTTTGATTTAATTTTGTTGAATTTTGGAGTTAACTTGAAATGAAGACAGTCGTTAAGGAAATCCCTATGAAGCGTTTCGCGATTAAGTTTGATGGCGGATATTTTGAAGTCTCGAAAGTCATCTGTTTCATCCATTAAAGCAACTCACAAAGCCAGACGGGTTAAGCAAAGCGCGTGGAGAGAAGAGCCGTAACAGTGAAGTAAAAAACTCAAATTAACAAACATGAAAAGGGCAAGAAAAAATATATGTTAAAAGTTTTTAATTAAAACTTAAAAGTATACACTAAAGCGTTAAAAGCTGAGAAACAGCAAAAAGATTAAAATATCATTAAGAGCTTAATAAAGGATAAAATATTAAAAATTAGTGTATCAATACAAGTTATTTGATATCATAGCATACTAAGATGAACCACATCCAGTAAAAGCACCTTTAGTTTCATCATGTGAAAGTTGTTCAAATTTTGAACTTTCTTGTCCGGTATCGACTTTAAATACATTACAAAAATGTTGGAGGAAGGATTATTAATATAATCAATAATGTTACCTTACTTAAATCCTTACTAAGTCCGAGCTCCATTATATATTTCGGCTACCTAACGGTGCCATCATCAGAAACACTCGGTAAAAATGATTTGAAGGTGCCAAATTTGGACGGCTTGTTTATCTATTGTAGTTTCTTCTTCGGTTTCTTCACTTCTCTTGTTTTCTTTATATAGCTGTTGCCACTCGGGCGGAATTATACTATGTTCGATATCATTCACAGTATTATTATTGGTTAGTATTTCGATAGCTTCTCTTTTGAGAGCATAATGGTGAGAATTATATGGGGCTATTTTATGAAAATTCATGGAATCAATGTTAATTGGGTTAGTATTGTTAGTCCTTGAGAAAGCTGTGGAATGTCTATTGTATTTTAAGTCGGTTATATGTTCTGAAATACGGTCTTTTATTTTCCTTTTAGTCATTCCTATGTATGAGACTTTATTTTTATTTTTATTTTGGTATTGGAAATCGATTTTATAAATGCCGGCTGTGTGTTTAAAATCTATGGAATCTTTTTCATTGCGAATTCGCTGGTAGATATTTTTGTTCGGTTTTATTGGAATGTTTATATTGTGTTTCGCGGCTTCATTTTTAATTTTTATGGCGGCTCCTTTGCAGTATGGGATCGCGGGGGTGAACAGTTGTTTAGATTTTTAAGCATTCGGAATACTGTTAAGAGCTTTTATACGTTTTTTATAAAATTTATCAACTATGGAGGGATTATAATTGGCTTTCTTGGCGATATCTTTTATTATTTTTATTTCGGAGTTTAGATATTTTTTATTAGAGCATATGAGTATAGCGCGGTTAACGTAGGATCGAATAGCGGCATATTTGTAAGTGAGGGGTGTGTGACATTTATTATTTATGATTTCGTTGTTACTAGTAGGTTTTCGGAAGATGTTGGTGTCAATGGAATTATTTTTGTTTTTGTTAATGGTGACGTCAAGGAAATTTAAGGAATGGTTAATTTCTATTTCGTGTGTTAATTTGATGTTCGGATCGGTGTCATTAAGTTTTTCAAGAATGTTGTCGGGATTAATCGTGGGACGGGTGACAGAAAAAATATCATCTACATAGCGAATCCAAATTTTACATTTGTTGATCAAGTTGCTTACAGAGTTTTCGAACATTCGCATTTTGAGCTCGGCGATGACCCCAGAGATGGGGGAGCCCATGGGCACGCCTTGGGTTTGTTGGTAATAACATCCATTGAAAAAGAAGTATGAGTGATTGATCGAAAGATTATTTACGCGTATTAAGGTGTCACTAATACTATTGTCGCCGAAATGATTTATTATAAGTGAGTTGATTTTGGGGTTAATTAATACGCGTAAATAATCTTTTGCTCAACCACTCATACTTCTTTTTCGATGGATGTTATTACCAACAAACCCAAGGCGTGACCATGGGCTCCCCCATCTCGGGGGTCATCGCCGAGCTCAAAATGCGAATGTTCGAAAACTCTGTAAGCAACTTGATCAACAAATGTAAAATTTGGATTCGCTATGTAGATGATATTTTTTCTGTCACCCCTCCCACGATTAATCCCGACAACATTTTTGAAAAACTTAATGACACCGATCCGAACATCAAATTAACACACGAAATAGAAATTAACCATTCCTTAAATTTCCTTGACGTCACCATTATCAAAAACAAAAATAATTCCATTGACACCACCATCTTCCGAAAACCCACTAGTAAGAACGAAATCATAAATAATAAATGTCACACACCCCTCACTTACAAATATGCCGCTATTCGATCCTACGTTAACCGCGCTATACTCATATGCTCTAATAAAAAATATCTAAACTCCGAAATAAAAATAATAAAAGATATCGCCAAGAAAGCCAATTACAATCCCTGCATAGTTGATAAATTTTATAAAAAACGTATAAAAGCTCTTAACAGTATTCCGAATGCTCCAAAATCTAAACAACTGTTCACCCCCGCGATCCCATACTGCAAAGGAGCCGCCATAAAAATTAAAAATAAAGCCGCCAAACACAATATAAACATTCCAATAAAACCGAACAAAAATATCTACCAGGGAATTCGCAATGAAAAAGATTCCATAGATTTTAAACACACAGCCGGCATTTATAAAATCGATTTCCATTACCAAAATAAAAATAAAAATAAAGCCTCATACATAGGAATGACTAAAAGGAAAATAAAAGACCGTATTTCAGAACATATAACCGACTTAAAATACAATAGACATTCCACAGCTTTCTCAAGGACTAACAATACTAACCCAATTAACATTGATTCCATGAATTTTCATAAAATAGCCCCATACAACTCTCACAATTATGCTCTCAAAAGAGAAGCTATCGAAATACTAACCAATAATAATACTGTCAATGATATCGAACATAGCATAATTCCTACCGAGTGGCAACAGCTATATAAAGAAAACAAGAGAAGTGAAGAAATCGAAGAAGAAACTACAATAGATAAACAAGCCGTCCAAATTTGGCACCTTCAAATCATTTTTACCGAGTGTTTCTGATGATGGCACCGTTAGGTAGCCGAAATATATAATGGAGCTCGGACTTAGTAAGGATTTAAGTAAGGTAACATTATTGATTATATTAATAATCCTTCCTCTAACATTTTTGTAATGTATTTAAAGTCGATACCGGACAAGAAAGTGCAAAATTTTGAACAACTTTTATATGATGAAACTAAAGGTGCTTTTACTGGATGTGGTTCATCTTAGTATGCTATGATATCAAATAACTTCTATTGATACACTAATTTTTAATATTTTATCCTTTATTAAGCTCTTAATTGTATTTTAATCTTTTTGCTGTTTCTCAGCTTTTAACGCTTTAGTGTATACTTTTAAGTTTTAATTAAAAACTTTTAACATATATTTTTTCTTGCCCTTTTCATGTTTGTTAATTTGAGCTTTTTACTTCACTGTTACGGCTCTTCTCTCCACGCGCTTTGCTTAACCCGTTTTGCTTTGTGAGTTGCTTTAATGGATGAAACAGATGACTTTCGAGACTTTAAAATATCCGCCATCAAATTTAATCGCGAAACGCTTCATAGGGATTTCCTTAACGACTGTCTTCATTTCAAGTTAACTGCAAAATTCATCAAAATTAAATCAAAGTACATCAATTATCACTATAAACAAGAAACGAAGAATTTTGAAATGAATATACTAAAGAAATGCATTAAACAAAAATCAATAAATATCTATAGGCTTAAACAATCCTACAACACAATGTTAGAAAAAATCAAATCTAAATACCTCCAAACTAAATGTGAAATCTTTATAAGTAAAGTTAACTTATTTGTAAATATCGACGCCTCAAAACTAATTCAACCGCATAAGAAAAAATTAAATTACTGGATTTCAAGAGATAAACCGTCACTAAAATATCTACATCCTCCCAAAACGTACCCATATTTAAATATATCTAACACCAAACTCAATAGCCATCAAGATGACATATTAAAACTTGGACCTAAATTTATCTTAAACGACAATATAAATATTAATGACACCATTGCCCACATTGAAACCGCGATAGAACATATACCGCCACAAAAACGCCCCAACATACGTAATACCGCCATAAATTCTCTAAAAAATACCAATAAAACTTCCGACTACCTAGATATTAAATGCCTTCAAGATCTCAAAAACAATAAAAACATAACCTGCTTAATGTCCGATAAAACCAACCTTCTCACAATAATGGACCGTACGCAATACATTCAAATGATGCAAGACTCTATCAAAAAACTTAACGCTGTTAAACTCACACACTCCCCCCTCAATAAACTAATCGAAAAAACTAAATCCATCATAAAAACTGGCACATTGCCCAATAACACACCCCCTATTTATAATAATTATGCCCCAATTATTCCCCGTCTTTTTGGCAAATACAAAGATCATAAAGACCCTCCAACACTGCGACCTATTGTTAATAAATCCGAAGGCCCGACATACTGTCTAGAACGTTACATGAAAGATATCTATAAAGCTCTCCTTCCCCCCTCTAACTTATCAATAAACTCAACTGAATCCTTTATTCAAAAAATCCGCGATATCAATATTTCGTACAACGACACACTCTGCAGTTTTGACGTTAAAGACTTACATCCTTCAATCAATATTTCTGAAATTAACCCCAAAATCAACTCACTTATAATAAATCATTTCGGCGACAATAGTATTAGTGACACCTTAATACGCGTAAATAATCTTTTGCTCAACCACTCATACTTCTTTTTCAATGGATTTTATTACCAACAAACCCAAGGCGTGCCTATGGGCTCCCCCATCTCGGGGGTCATCGCCGAGCTCAAAATGCGAATGTTCGAAAACTCTGTAAGCAACTTGATCAACAAATGTAAAATTTGGATTCGCTATGTAGATGATATTTTTTCTGTCACCCGTCCCACGATTAATCCCGACAACATTCTTGAAAAACTTAATGACACCGATCCGAACATCAAATTAACACACGAAATAGAAATTAACCATTCCTTAAATTTCCTTGACGTCACCATTATCAAAAACAAAAATAATTCCATTGACACCACCATCTTCCGAAAACCTACTAGTAACAACGAAATCATAAATAATAAATGTCACACACCCCTCACTTACAAATATGCCGCTATTCGATCCTACTTTAACCGCGCTATACTCATATGCTCTAATAAAAAATATCTAATCTCCGAAATAAAAATAATAAAAGATATCGCCAAGAAAGCCAATTATAATCCCTCCTTAGTTGATAAATTTTATAAAAAACGTATAAAAGCTCTTAACAGTGTTCCGAATGCTCAAAAATCTAAACAACTGTTCACCCCCGCGATCCTATACTGCAAAGAAGCCGCCATAAAAATTAAAAATGAAGCCGCCAAACACAATATAAACATTCCAATAAAACCGAACAAAAATATCTACCAGCGAATTCGCAATGAAAAAGATTCCATAGATTTTAAACACACAGCCGGCATTTACAAAATCGATTTCCAATACCAAAATAAAAATAAAAATAAAGCCTCATACATAGGAATGACTAAAAGAAAAATAAAAGACCGTATTTCAGAACATATAACCGACTTAAAATACAATAGACATTCCACAGCTTTCTCAAGGACTAACAGTACTAACCCAATTAACATTGATTCCATTAATTTTCATAAAATAGCCCCATACAACTCTCACCATTATGCTCTCAAAAGAGAAGCTATCGAAATACTAACCAATAATAACACTGTCAATGATATCGAACATAGCATAATTCCTCTCGAGTGGCAACATCTATATAAAGAAAACAAGAGAAGTGCAGAAATCGAAGAAGAAACTACAATAGATAAACAAGCCGTCCAAATTTAGCACCTTCAAATCATTTTTACCGAGTGTTTCTGATGATGACACCGTTAGGTAGCCGAAATATATAATGGAGCTCGGACTTAGTAAGGGGTTAAGTAAGGTAACATTATTGATTATATTAATAAACCTTCCTCAAACATTTTTGTAATGTATTCTATATTCACACTTATATTACAAATGGATATACATTTTAATTAAATTCTTTCTAATGAATATATTTGTATCCGTAGTACATTTCGTTGTAAAAATACGAAAATTTGGCATGTACAGTCGGGGAAAAAAAAAAACGCAACACTCAACGTAACTTCGTTGCTAATCGATGTAAAAAAATGTAATATGTATCATTCGACGGGGAATTGTCAGTAGTTTCAGAAAATGAACTGAAATTTTGAATTGGGGGTCGTCTACATATTAAAACGCGCACCAACTTTGATTTTTTCAATGGTAACACCCTATTTCTATTTTATATTTGAATTCCTGGAATCGCGACAACTCGAAAAAGTATATTGGTTGTATATTTTACTTATTTTTTCACTGAGTTATAAGCGTTCAAAGTTTGAAGGTGCCAATGTTAAATTCATATTTCAAACTTTTATTAATATCTTCATAAAAAATAACTTAATCGATATAATTTTTTTTTACGTGATACAGTGAAGAAATCCAAACATAATCCATCATTACTTTTGATTCTGAAAAATATTTTTAATTCTGAAAAATATTAATAAATCCATATTCATAAAAATTATGAATTATGACCTATATTAATTTTTACATAGAATGAATCCTAATGCTGAAAAATATGGGTGTGCAAATTTGCAGCTCATTCCAGTTATTAGTTTACGAGATATAAATAAATATTTCTTTTGGAGTGGATTAGGGGGCCGTCTCTTATATAGATCTGCATGAGATAACGAATCAAATCTTAAAAAATAACAAAGAAAATGAAACAAAATACATTTATTTTTTATTTACGGGTCAAATTATATAAAACAACGTCAAACGCAAAGAAATGAAAGAAAAATGATGATATTTAGACATTAGTGTTAGCATCAAGAATTCCTGTTTTCTAAAGAAGACAAACCCCGCCTTCATCATTCTTCAAAACAAAACAATACTGTAAAGAAAAGTAAATGTGACATTGAGTATTCGTATTAAACCCCTTATTTTATGCTGACAAAAATATGCACAAGTGGTATTTACTTCATCGATTAATTGGTGATAAATTTTGAATCTTTTAAACAAACACTAGAAGAAGAAAATTAACTAAATAGGCGGGGTTTACTGTTTTTAATAGAAAAATAGGTTTAATGTGAAATTGTCAAATGTAAAAAACGAATGGAATTGGAATGCAACACAGACTTGTAAAATCGTTTCTTAACTACTGTCATAGCTAAAAAAGGCTTAATCATTTGCTTCATATATTGCTTTATTTTATTTTATTTATTTTGTAGGGGGATGATTATTATTTTAAGGACACTTTATTCTTTAAAATTTTATTAATATATTTTAACTTCATACATTTTTAAAAACATACTTTAACTTTTATAAATATATTTTAACACTTTTTGCGACTGCAGGATTTTGTCTTTTTGACTGTAAGACCCGCCTACAGGCGTTATACTCTCAAAATAAAATATTTCAGAACAAATTTTCTGTATTCACAATTATATTACAAATGGATATACATTATAATTATATTCTTTCTAATCAATATATTTCTAGCCATAGTATATTTTATTGCAAAAATATGAACACTGGGTACAAACTTAAGAAATATTCAACACACAAATTACGAAAGAAACGCCCACTGACAGAGTTACAGATTTTCAAATGGCGTGAATCTACGTAAGCGGTCGCGAAAGGGTTAATTTAGAAATTATATTTTCATAGAAATTATAAAACGAATCGTACAGTTCCAAAGAGTTCAACTGACCCAAAACTGGTAAGTGCGATTAAAATTGTTTAATATTTACTTCATGAACACTTACAATAATTTATCCGAAAAGGTTTAGTTTATGCGTTGTTGTATATATATATATATATATATATATATATTATTTCATTTCGTATATTATGTTACACCTACGAAAGAAAATTTAAGCTTTATTGGTGATCAGTACAGCCATAATAGACACTTTTACTTGAAAAATATTGCGCTTTTTTCGCAGAGTACTGTAGGACTAATCGCAAGTGTAATGTATTTAAATTGACCTAAAATTATCTAAAAAAGTACTGAAGTATATACAAATCTAAAAAATTGAATTCAGGATAATTAAGGAACTGAAAAAAAGAGGCAAAGTTTTATAAATTTCTATAATTATTTTTTTTCCTGAAAGATTCCGGTGTGATACATTAAAATTTTCTCTATTTCTTATAGGATCTTAACTTTATTTTTCTACATTTAGAGAAAATCCCCTAACACATTTTTGATTATAACTCTATAAATACTAAAGATAAAGTATACAAACAGTATACTTTTCCGCACTTCCAGACTCTCAGAAATTCGAAAATGAAGACAAAATGGGGTCTTGCTGTTGAAAAAATCAAAGTTGGCGCTCATTTCAATATGTTGATGACCCCTAATTTAAAATTTGACGACATATTCAGAAAGTGCTTTTAATTTCCTGTTGAATGATGTCTATTAGATGTTCCTGCGTCAATTAATAACGAAAGTACAGCGGGTGTTGCGTTTTTTTTTTCCCCCGACTGTACTTAAGAAATATATAATATACAATTTGAGAAAGAAACGCCCACTTGCGAAGTTACGTGTTTGGGCTAAATATTCACGGCAGATACAGAAATGAAGCACAGGTGTAGAGCACGGTATTTATTTAAGATATTTCTCTAACTAAAATATATCGTTGGTTCAAGAAGTAGAAAATTTTCTTACGTTGATAGTGGTATGAATTCTGTGCCCGTATTCTATGCTTGAATGTATGCTAATGACGATCAGCGATAATAAATGTCAAGGTCATTTTAAACATAAACGAATTTTAAAATTCTTCATTGGTTTGTGAGATACGGAATCTACAAAATTTAGGATACATATAAACACATACGCATGAATACACATGACATAACGTTCCACAGGCACTCTATTAGAAATGTCGTATTGTGTTTTGGAGATTTCAAAACATATAAGTTCACAAATAACCGGTAGTTAAAATTTTCATGAGTCCAATGCTTTTTTTTTTTTTTTTTTTTCATGTATATAAAAGAAACAAAATATTTAATGTAAAAGAATCGTAAAATGTAATAATGTAAGTTAAAGTTTCTATTTTACTGGGTAAATGTGAAGAAAACCATAGAAAATTTCACTGCTTTAAATACGTTTACTCGAAATGCATGTTTTCTGCAAAAAATAAACAATCTATTTCTATAAACAATCTATTTCTATATTCTTTTATCTATTATTATTCTATTATTATTATCTATTATTATTATTATTCTTTTATCTATTCTTTTATCTATTATCTATTATTTTATTTATTTATTTCTATATTCTTTTATCTATTTATATATTCTATAATTTCTATATTCTCTAAACAATCTATTTCTATTTTCATCATAAAATATTTCTCTTGCAACACTGATTTAAACAAGTCATATATGCATTATGTTTGCCCACACTATATATGCGAATGGGAAAATTGAATGTCATAGGGTGTCTGCAATCGAAATTTTCCACCCTGATTCTTCCACCTGTATTTTTCTTTCGGAATTTTTAGTAGTAGGTTTGAACGATGAGTTAAGTAAAAAATTTTTATATAAATATGCTGGTGAAAAAATGAAGAAAAAAAATACGACTGTTGGCAAACTGTAAGTGAGAATATGACAGATTTGGAATATTTTTTAATTCTTCTTATTTAAGTGGTATTTGAGTTCTTGGTTTTTTATTCTATTTCCACCAGAAATTATGAATTATAAATTTTGTTATAGTTAATTTCTAAAGTTGGTGTTAAAATATTGTGGTTGCGAAATCCGAGGTTACAAACGCCCCTGTTATTTGATCCAGGAATGCATGTTTGAAAAGGTAAACATTCATGATCATTAAAAAACTGAAACTTCCACATCAAAGATGACTATATATTAAAATATGAACTATACTTTTTTTTTTTTTATGAGTTTCAGGAACTGTAAGCTTTATTTAGTTATATAATGAAAAAAAAAAAATATATATATATATATATGTGTATTTTATGAAAATTTTAACTATGCAATTTTTTCTGTTTGTTAAAGGAAATATTTCATTTTATTAGGTAAAAGATGTATAAAAAAAATTTTGTCTGTATTGTATGGCACCATTCTGATATACAAAAAAGTAGTTTTATTTTATTTATGAATCAATAAAAATAATTCGAATGAATTTTTTCTTATTTATTTTGGCAAACACTAAAACTATTGCCCATGCTTAACATAATTTCTTGTTTCTTTTGTCCAGTTTCGATATTCCTAAAAAGTTTTTTTTTTTTTTTTTTTTTTGTAGTTTCGTAAGTCAAATTTCTAGATGGAGGGTATAAACAAATTAAAATGAATATATGAATCAAAAATACATTGCATCATAGCCTCTTAAACTGCCTTCCGCATGGCTCAGAAACTTGGCAACAGTTCTTGCGGTAGACAGCGCCACCTGGTACAGATTGCGAGACTTTTTTTATTTAACTGACACCAATAATTTTAAGAAGTGATATATGATATATATAATCGACGTTTCTTCGATTTTATATATCATATATCACTTTTAAAAATTTTTGGGGGCTATTAAAAAAAAAGTCTTGCAATCTGTACTAGGTAGAACTGTCTGCCGCCAAGTTTCCGAGCCACGCGGAAGGCATCTAGTATAGGAGGCTATGATTGTATATTATCAGCACAAATATGTTTTTTATATATGCTAATTGAGTAAGGAATCTTATAACAGGTTTAAGACTTCTCGATTATGATTATAATATAACTATAAGTGTAATATAAATATTTACAAAATTGAAATTATTAAAGAACACGGGAACAGAAGCAACAAGAACTACATTTTCAGCGAGTAATCAAATTTCTTGTAATAATACGTTAATTGTCGATCTATAAATTCTATTGAATTCATCTGCATCACTGTACAATATACATGTTTCACATTTCGCACGGAATGTGCTATCTGTAACAACTTGGCTATACAGACTGGTGAGATAATGCCGTAACTCTATGTCCAGAGAGGAAATGTATAGATGTTAATTGTGACTCTATTGTAGTATTAGAAATAGCTAGAATTATGTCTGAAAACCATATTTTAGTGCACTAAATTTCCTAACATTTGGATAATACTACATACTATCAAACCGTGTTTGGGTGATTATGTAATCATTGGATTTCGTTACGAAAACATTATGTAAATTATTTAATCATTACGAATACATATCCAATATATCTGTACCATTTCAGCGTATTAAATACACTCAACAAGAACTGCTTTGAATACAAGTAAAGAGTACTTATATTTAGAAAGGAATAATACACTCATGGACAAAAAAATTAGCGCACCAAGAAGGAGTCGTCAAAATGAAACGAAATTTTACATACGTAATGACTACTTTGATATAAGTAAATGATTAGAAAATCAAAGAAAAAAGATAATTTATTTCAGATAAAAAGGCAAAAGAACGGAGGATTTAATACCCTGTTGGACCCCCTCTAGTAATATATATATATATATATATATTATTTCGTTTCGTATATTATGTTACACCTACGAAAGAAAATTTAAGCTTTATTGGTGATCAGTACAGCCATAATAGACACTTTTACTTGAAAAATATTGCGCTTTTTTCGCAGAGTACTGTAGGACTAATCGCAAGTGTAATGTATTTAAATTGACCTAAAATTATCTAAAAAAGTACTGAAGTATATACAAATCTAAAAAATTGAATTCAGGATAATTAAGGAACTGAAAAAGAGGCAAAGTTTTATAAATTTCTATAATTATTTTTTTTCCTGAAAGATTCCGGTGTGATACATTAAAATTTTCTCTATTTCTTATAGGATCTTAACTTTATTTTTCTACATTTAGAGAAAACCCCCTAACACATTTTTGATTATAACTCTATAAATACTAAAGATAAAGTATACAAACAGTATACTTTTCCGCACTGTTAGACTCTCAGAAATTCGAAAATGAAGACAAAATGGGGTCTTGCTATTGAAAAAATCAAAGTTGGCGCTCATTTCAATATGTTGATGACCCCTAATTCAAAATTTGACGACATATTCAGAAAGTGCTTTTAATTTCCTGTTGAATGATGTCTATTAGATGTTCCTGCGTCAATTAATAACGAAAGTACAGCGGGTGTTGCGTTTTTTTTTCCCCGACTGTACTTAAGAAATATATAATATACAATTTGAGAAAGAAACGCCCACTGGCGGACTTACGTGTTTGGGCTAAATATTCACGGCAGATACAGAGATGGAGCACAGGTGTAGAGCACGGTATTTATTTAAGATATTTCTCTAACTAAAATATATCGTTGGTTCAAGAAGTAGAAAATTTTCTTACGTTGATAGTGGTATGAATTCTGTGCCCGTATTCTATGCTTGAATGTATGCTAATGACGATCAGCGATAATAAATGTCAAGGTCATTTTAAACATAAACGAATTTTAAAATTCTTCATTGGTTTGTGAGATAAGGAATCTACAAAATTTAGGATACATATAAACACATACGCATGAATACACATGACATAACGTTCCACAGGCACTCTATTAGAAATGTCGTATTGTGTTTTGGAGATTTCAAAACATATAAGTTCACAAATAACCGGTAGTTAAAATTTTCATGAGTCCAATGCTTTTTTTTTTTTTTTTTTTTTTTTTCATGTATATAAAAGAAACAAAATATTTAATGTAAAAGAATCGTAAAATGTAATAATGTAAGTTAAAGTTTCTATTTTACTGGGTAAATGTGTAGAAAACCATAGAAAATTTCACTGCTTTAAATACGTTTACTCGAAAGTTTTCTGCAAAAATAAACAATCATTCATGTGCTATTTCTATTTTCATCATAAAATATTTCTCTTGCAACACTGATTTAAACAAGTCATATATGCATTATGTTTGCCCACACTATAAATGCGAATGGGAAAATTGAATGTCATAGGGTGTCTGCAATCGAAATTTTCCACCTTAATTCTTCCACCTGTATTTTTCTTTCGGAATTTTTAGTAGTAGGTTTGAACGATGAGTTAAGTAAAAAATTTTTTATATAAATATGCTGGTGAAAGAATGAAGGAAAAAAATACGACTGTTGGCAAACTGTAAGTGAGAATATGACAGATTTGGAATATTTTTTAATTCTTCTTATTTAAGTGGTATTTGAGTTCTTGGTTTTTTATTCTATTTCCACCAGAAATTATGAATTATAAATTTTGTTATAGTTAATTTCTAAAGTTGGTGTTAAAATATTGTGGTTGCGAAATCCGAGGTTACAACGCCCCTGTTATTTGATCCAGGAATGCATGTTTGAAAAGATAAACATTCATGATCATAAAAAAACTGAAACTTCCACATCAAAGATGACTATATATTAAAATATGAACTATACTTTTTTTTTTTTATGAGTTTCAGGAACTGTAAGCTTTATTTAGTTATATAATAAAAAAAAAAAAATATATATATATATGAGTATTTTATGAAAATTTTAACTAGGCAGTTTTTTCTGTTTGTTAAAGGAAATATTACATTTTATTAGGTAAAAGATGTATAAAAAAAAATTTTGTCTGTATTGTATGGCACCATTCTCATATACAAAAAAGTAGTTTTATTTTATTTATGAATCAATAAAAATAATTCGAATGAATTTTTTCTTATTTATTTTGGCAAACACTAAAACTATTGCCCATGCTTAACATAATTTCTTGTTTCTTTTGTCCAGTTTCGATATTCCTAAAAAGTTTTTTTTTTTTTTTTTTTTTTTTTTTTTTTTGTAGTTTCGTAAGTCAAATTTCTAGATGGAGGGTATAAACAAATTAAAATGAATATATGAATCAAAAATACATTGCATCATAGCCTCTTAAACTGCCTTCCGCATGGCTCAGAAACTTGGCAACAGTTCTTGCGGTAGACAGCGCCACCTGGTACAGATTGCGAGACTTTTTTTATTTAACTGACACCAATAATTTTAAGAAGTGATATATGATATATATAATCGACGTTTCTTCGATTTTATATATCATATATCACTTTTAAAAATTTTTGGGGGCTATTAAAGAAAAAGTCGAGCAATCTGTACTAGGTAGAACTGTCTGCCGCCAAGTTTCCGAGCCACGCGGAAGGCATCTAGTATAGGAGGCTATGATTGTATATTATCAGCACAAATATGTTTTTTATATATGCTAATTGAGTAAGGAATCTTATAACAGGTTTAAGACTTCTCGATTATGATTATAATATAACTGTAAGTGTAATATAAATATTTACAAAATTGAAATTATTAAAGAACACGGGAACAGAAGCAACAAGAACTACATTTTCAGCGAGTAATCAAATTTCTTGTAATAATACGTTAATTGTCGATCTATAAATTCTATTGAATTCATCTGCATCACTGTACAATATACATGCTTCACATTTCGCACGGAATGTGCTATCTGTAACAACTTGGCTATACAGACTGGTGAGATAATGCCGTAACTCTATGTCCTGAGAGGAAATGTATAGATGTTAATTGTGACTCTATTGTAGTATTAGAAATAGCTAGAATTATGTCTGAAAACCATATTTTAGTGCACTAAATTTCCTAACATTTGGATAATACTACATACTATCAAACCGTGTTTGGGTGATTATGTAATCACTAGATTTCGTTACGAAAACATTATGTAAATTATTTAATCATTACGAATACATATCCAATATATCTGTACCATTTCAGCGTATTAAATACACTCAACAAGAACTGCTTTGAATACAAGTAAAGAGTACTTATATTTAGAAAGGAATAATACACTCATGGACAAAAAAATTAGCGCACCAAGAAGGAGTCGTCAAAATGAAACGAAATTTTACATACGTAATGACTACTTTGATATAAGTAAATGATTAGAAAATCAAAGAAAAAGGATAATTTATTTCAGAGAAAAAGGCAAAAGAACGGAGGATTTAATACCCTGTTGGACCCCCTCTAGCGCAAATGCACGATGCGATACGATCGGGCATTGACGCATACAAGTTCTGTATGATGTCTTGAGACATTTCGTTCCATATTTGCTGTAACCTTGCCTCTAGTTCGTTCAAACTCGTGGGATGCCCAACTCACCGTCCCAAATGATCCCAGATATGCTCGATTGGAGACAAATCTGGGGATCGGGCAGGCCAATTCATTCCACAGGAACATCCGGCTTTTTCTAATACAATACAATTATTACAGAATATCCTACGACTGAAAGTGAAATTGATTTGTAAATTACACATTCTGGTGAATTTACCTTTGTATTTAATTACTTTCTTATGTATTCGCAATTTATCTGGAATATTTGATATAAAATAATTCATTACACTTTATTTTTTCATTTTTTCCTTAAAAATTGAATGAAATTTCTGCATTTTATTTTAAAAGGGGACTTCTGCTGCATAAATAATTTCTTTTTTTGAAAAAAGTATTGACCATAAATTTGGTTTTTATACATTAAAATATGTATATCAATGAGTACTATTAGCTGGCAAAAATTTGTACATTAAGATAATTTAAACTACAAGTTAGGAAGTTTTTTAACTCTCCTGTAAAATTACAAAAACAGCAGAAGTCCCCTTTTAAAACAAAGCGGTTCATATATATATATATATATATATATATATACATACATACAGTTTTACGAAATCTTGCATAACCTGATAGAAATGCATGTTTCCTGAAGGGTACATTTCTATTTTTCAGCATTTAAAATTCCAATTTTCTATTCATGAATTCCATTTTTTTTTTTCCTTTGAACGGAAGTCTTTGGTGATTTTATCCTTTCTCTTTTCTCTCAAATGTTGACTGTTACTAATAATTCATAGTTTTTGCAAATTCTCTTATCGTTAGGCTTATGTGTTATGTTAGTGTCATTTCTCTTCTGCGTAAGTACTTTAACTTGTTTTTAATAATCATTGGTACTCAAATTAATTTAATACCGTGACTAATTCGAAATAAATCTCAATTAAAATTTAATTTATGTTGGTATCTTCATCTATCTTTTGTCTGCTGAGTGTTACAATGGTACTAAACAATTCAAATTATATATGGCAGTTTTACGGGCATAACTTTATTAGTACGGCCAATGACAATAAAAATTTTAACGGTCACTGACCGGCAAAACGTGTTCAAAATTTTTTACAGTGTAATTGGCGGCACATGTAATGGATGCCGCGATACCAATGTCCTTCAGCCAGGCGCCTTCGTATGGTTGAAGAGGACACAGGGGCCCCTAGTGAAGGTGCTACCTCTGCCTGGATGGCGGCCGATGAAGCAGTTGGCTGCACGCGTGCATTTCTTACGATGTGGCGGTGTTCTCGACGACTGGTCTGTCGAGGGCGTCATGAGCCTAGTCTTCGTGTACATGACATCTCTCGTATCCACTGGTCCCAACACCTCCTCACAACACAATCAGAGCGGCCTAATTGACGAGCTACTCGCATAGCTGACACCCAGCTTCCATCATGCCGATGATTCTCCCCCTATCAAACTGCGGCAGCTGCTCATATTTTGTTCGAAAACAATGTAATGGCATGTTTGCCTCAGCTCTTCCTTTGTAAACGAGTCAGCACACTCAAATAAGCTTTGGTTACTTTTTTTTATACTCCACAGAGAACGACAATAAACGCCCTCTACCAGCTATACGTAATGCACAATCACGCTGCATTTCTAATAGTTTGCATATCTCCCTGACATGTACATTCATGCCAAGTATCATTACGATTCCGCAATTATTTCTTGGTGCGCTAATTTTTTTGCCCATGAGTGTATTCAAAATGTCAGTAAATATATTCTTGTACAATATACCCTTAAAAATGTGATTTAGAATTTACCGTGTATTTCAAAAATAATAATAAAAAGTGTAACGGAGATTTGTTTTAGTAATCTTTAAGGTGATCTATTGTACAATATAAATCCAATTTGATTTACAATACCAATATACGTATATTTTAAAAGGAGTTTAAAAAAATAGAGATATTCATTACGAATGCTTAACTGATTTTGCTGTTTCACCCAACATCTTAAATACACTCGTCAAATTAATACGTAGATTTTAAATATTTTAATAGAGTGTTTTAAAAATGATACGTCACGCAGTATTGATATAATTCAACTGCCAAGATAAAAACATGTATACAACTCATATTCAAAATATTAGAATAATTGAGAAAAAGTCATAAAAAAGAAATTATTCCCCATTTATTTATTTTTGATACTAAGTAAATGCAATTAAATTTCTAAATCTGGAATGTTTAGATAAGATTTTAATATTTACAAAATATAAAATATAAAATATAATAAATTAGGTGAATAGCTTTCTGAAACACATCAAAATATTAGAATAAATATTAGATTGGTTCAAAATATTAGAATAATTTATTTTACGCAAAAATATTACTTATGAATATGACGTAAATGATAGTTAATATTTTGTAACATCCCCTTTAGGTTTAATAACAGCGTACAATCGATCTTGCATACTATATACAAAGTGTTTACAAATATTTCTCTCAATATTAGCCCAAATAGATTTTTTACGTTTCACTAACTCAGTTTTACTCAGGAAGATTTTCTTGGAGTTTTTTCTTCATTATAACTCATAAGTTTTCGATGGGATTAATGTCTGCTGAGTTTGGTAGTCAAACAAGTATGTTGCGTTGCCAGTTTTGAGTTGACACCGAGGTGTGAGGTGACGCTACTTCTTGTTAAAAGATGAAATCAACTTCAAATAAATCTTCTGATGACGGAATCATGTAATATTCCAAAATTTCTTGATATATCTGAGAGTCACCTTTTCGTAGACGATGCGTAACTTTCCAGGCCCTTCTGCGCTCATGCTATTGTGTAGTTATATGCAGCAAAAAACCATATGAAGCTACTCGTTGAAGCACAAAATGTAACTATTCGGCAAATGCTTGATAAACCATGTTATATTCGAAATTTTCATATTTATATTGAGATTTTCACTCTTAGACATTATGATTTTTATCCAATATCTTTCAGTTCAATTCCATTTAACTCGAGAATCTCTTGATAATCCTGCTTTAAACATTCTAGCTACATAAGAAAGGGAACGACCCTGTGAACGGGCCTCAGACCCAAACTGGGGTGCTTCTATTTCTGATAAGATCCATAATTCCATATGTTTTTGTGTTCTTTTTCATTCCCCACTTTGTAGTAGGTTTAAATTCAAGACTTCCCACCCCGTTAGCAACCATCCTTTTGCAGTGGAAGATGTGTCATTTAGTCACATATGCTTCCATACCAAAGTTTTGTAAGTCGTAGACAAACATACAATTAGACAGACATTACAATAGAATAATTAATAATGGATATTGAATATAAAATTCCCTACAAGTGAACAACTTAGTTCTGAACTTATACAAAAATAATAAGACAATAGACTGAACAATCACCTTTTCAGACCGTTGAAAGGAAATTCTTTGGAGGCGCAAGTGTTAAGTGCGGCTTGGTAGCCATATACTATACTTCTATATTTTACAGGAAGATTCGGTTACAGATGGCTTCTTGTTTAAAATGGTCTTCATGACTTACATGCACAGCTGCCAAATTGTACGGTTTTTTAACACCATTTCTTTGCAAAAAGAAAAAAAAAAGTCACAATCGGAAAACTTCCAAAAAACTTATTGAAAATGTTGATTAAACATTTCTGGCACACTTTGAAAAAAAAAAAAAAAATATATATATATATATACCGCCTTCATCTAGAACAAGTAAGTGGTCATTTTTTAATTCCCTGAACTAGAAATATAGATTTCCTAGTTATGTGCATAAGACACACCATTAAGCTAAATAGACGAAATGATCAAGAATTTATAGTTTATACATTTCTAGATGGTGAAACAATAGTATGGATATCATGTATATAATGATTACTTTTTATTTCGATAAATTTTCGCTTGATTTTCTAGAATTGCACTGTTAAAAATTTAAACAGAAAACTCTGTGTAATCTATTATCTTAAGTCTTACGTAAAAGTACAGAGAAAAATAAACGGAGATGTTAGAAAACTTATTTTATACATTCGTTTTAATAACTAACATTAATTTAATTAAGCATTGGTGAGAATATAAAGTAGAAATAGCCGTTTTTAATTTTAATTAAAAAATTAAATAATAAAATTAGGTAAAAATATAGAATAAAGATTGAGAATCTTGATTATTCATTTTAACTAGGAATTACTGTAAATATACAGAAACTCTGGATAAGTATTTTCATGAAATTTACAGAGATTTTTAACAATGTGGATCATAAACCAAGATTATAGTTGCTAAAACTCGCCTCTTGTATTCGCATTTATTTGTAAGCATTCTTAAATAACTTGGTCTCTCTTTCGGTAATATACACAAACGATCTAGAATTCTAATAGAGGCTTCTTGAACACGTTTTCAAAGGAGAATACAATTTATAAGGATGACCTGGACCTATTTTTACTAGAGCCTCAATTTAGATTCTAGATGCAAGTTACAGAATTTTTTCTCAGTGTAGCAAAAGAAAAAAAAAGTACAAGTTGGCAGCATTGTACAAGTTGTACATGCATATTTATTAGGTTGGTACAGTCGGTAACCAAAGTCTCCGAACACTAGCAAAAATTCCTATGTAAAAAAGTACACTTTATACAGTTTTGTTAAATAAATCCTTGTCGAATCTTGTTTTTAGACAGACTAAGAATAGGATTCGACAACGATTTATTGAACAAAACTGTATTAAGTTTACTTTTTTTATATAGGAATTTTTGTTAGTGTTCGGAGACTTGTGTTACCGACTATATACGTCCGAGCACATTTATGCACGACAATGTTACTCTTCGTTGGGAATGGACAGTCACACAAATCTACAATAATAAAGTTTTTTAACGAATAGGTTGTCCTGTATGTTTATGGGAACAAATCCCATAAATCGTGTGTGTCTTCTTGCAAGACGCTTCTCAACGCATGACGTGCCACCAAATATAAGTCAGCAGTCTCGATACGCACTTAAGAATAATTGTCTAGAATACCACAACAGCTTCTTAACAAGCTTTTCATCACCATCGACAGATGTTCTAAATTCTTCATTGTATCGTTAAATAAAGGCTTAATTTCGATATCAACACTTTTATTACAGTGATATTTCTGTTTTCTGTAAATTTGCATCCGAAGCTACCTTTTAGTTAAAGTGCATTTGTATCTATTTAATTTAATATTACGCTGGAAAAAAACCTTCGTCTAGAATGAATAAGTTGTCATTTTCTGATCCCTAAGTTAGAAACATACATATCTGAGCTATACGTAAAAGGTGAGCTTATAAACGGAATCAACGAAATGATCCAGAATTTATAGTCTATACATTTATAAATTTAAAACAATATTAGGAATATTATGAATATGAATCTTTTTTACTGTTAGAAACTATCGATTGAATTCCTAGAAATAAGTCGTAAATACGCATTATAGTTTCTAAAACTCGCCTCTTGTATTCGCATTTATTTTCAGAGATTTTTTAAGGAATCTGACCTCGATATTATAGGCAAATGCTCTAGAATTCTAATAGAATTTCTAGAGCTCACTTTCAAAGAGAATATAATTTATAAGGATGACATGCAGCTATTTTACGAGAGCCACAATTTAGTATCTAGATCTCAGTCAGAGGACTTTTTCTCAGTGTAGATGATTTTGCACAAGCTCCATGTTAATATATTTTAAGATTAAATTATTATTTTATTCGGGATCGAAGAGTTCTTAGAAGAGAGCGATTTTACTGTCGAAAATATATTCAATAAACTTTGAAACAAAAACGGTTTGAAGAATTTAGTATGGTGAGCAAACGCATAAATGTAGAAAGGCATACGATGAACAACGTGAGAGAAATCCAGATCGAATTGCCTCAAAAAGATCATTTCTTTCATTTCAATATATAAATACTAATAGTTATTAAAAAGTTTTAAGCTGAAAATAGAGAAAAGTTAAATCTATATAGTTCATTTTGTAATGTTTGGTTTACTGCGTTAACCTGAACTTCTCTTTCATTCATGAACGTCAGTAAAGTAAATAGTAATAAAGAGAATTTATAGATGAAAGGAAGGGCTCGGGACGTGGAAGAACTCGTAACTAGAAATTAAATATATAATAATGCAATTTAGACTGTATCAAAAACTCGCCTTACCACTCTAGCAGATTTCGATATCACCAGCTGTCACTCGGGAAATTTAACCCTTCATAAAAAGAACTATCGCCAGCCGAAACCCTTTTTTTGATCGCTTTCTATCAAAATAACACTCCATATATATATATATATATATATATATATATATATATATATATATATATATATATATAATAAAAAACACAAAATAATTAAATAGAGTTCTCCGTTAAGCACTCTATTTAAAGTTCTTACATTAAAAAACGATTCACTTCATTTTATACCGAAATACGTCTCTTAAAACTACTCACACTCAGTTCTTACCCACCTTTCTCAATTTATGTAGATCATGTTCTTAATTTATCAAACTACCTAACCAATAACTAGAGACACTTTATGCCAAACCAAATGCACCTCTACTCGACACTTTCAACCAGATATCTCCCTCACAACATCGCCAAAATATCCTATTTCCAGCTAGAGACCTTCATATTCTCAACCGAACATTTTACCTCAACTCGATATTATCACTTTAGATTACTTTCAATACTAACTTCAACTTGCGACCTTTACCTTCCGAACCCAATATTCTACTCACCACCAACATTTGCAACCTCCTCGAATACTGTATTCCATTGGCAAACTTCACTTTCTCATCTCGACGTCACTCATACCTTACAATTAATTTTATTACACTTATTTATATATATATATATATACTGTAATATATAACGCCTAATGCAACGTAATAAAGAAAAACAGTGAATGTACTTCTTTTCTATTTTAAGGGATAGACACGTTAGATTGAATTTTATATATTTATATAAAATAAAAATGATTTAAATAAAAGCACTTTTAGAGAAGTTGTTTCAATTGTATTACAAAAAAAAAAAAAAAAAAAAAAATCAGCATTATGCAAAATTTTTCATTAAAAGATAAACATTAAAAAAAAAAAAAAAAAAAAAAATCAGCCATTTTTTAAAATTGATTTATATTTCCTCGATAATTAATTAGATTGCTGAACAACAGCGATTAAAAATTGAGTTTCAGAATTTTTGTTTCATTAATGTAAAGGTGCTAGAGAGGTATATAGTTATTGATTTGAAATTATCAGAAAACAAATTTGCCCTGGGAAATAACAGTTTCGGTATTACTCAGAATTAGATTTGGTAAATCATAGAAAACTTGATTACTAAACATTGAAATAAAATTCCAATCTATTTAGCTTTCTGACGCCTTATTATTTTAACAAATTAAATTCTCTCATTCAAGAACCGAAACTCATTTCTTTTTCTTTTCTTGGCAGAAGATTTTGTAAAACTTATTATTAAATATAAATAACTATATTAAAATAAATAACATATAGTTATTCATTTAAAAGTTATTAATGTAACTTACAAAACGTTTTGTATTGTAATATATGAGACAATACTTAATGCAATATATCTGTACTGATAAGTATAAAGGATTTAAGTCCATATTCTTGATTTTTTAGGAGACGAAAAATAAAGTTAAACTAACTAAAAACTAATCAGCAGAATCGATTAGGAAAAAGGCATTATGTTGGTTTATACGCTTTATACCATTCAGTGATTGTCAATCTTCATTTAAAAAAGGGAAAAAATTGAATTAAATATTTATACCAAAGATTAATGCTAAATTTCTGATTTGAATTTTCTTTTACCAATGGATTTTCTCAAAGACTAAATGACATGGATTTCAATCCTTTATACCAATCGATAGAGAATTTTTTTCTGAGTCTGAGTATGTACTTAACACAAAATCGACATTTTTGGCCTTAAATCCTTTATACTTATCAGTAGAGATATATCTCATATTGCCCCATAGCTGCCAAGTTTTTTAAATTATTCCTGAATGTTGTTAGTCCTGCCCCTTTTTTACACCGTCATCTTTTTAGAGTAATTTTCTTCATATTTAATCGTAATTGTATATTGAAAACAAATTTCTACTGAGATTACGGCGTGAAAAAGGCGGAGCTAACAACATTCCGGAATAAATTTAAAAACTTGGCAGCTATGTTGCCCTCTATTTTTAAATATGTAAATCTGTTAAAGCATAATAATTCACTTATAAGGAAAAAAAAATTCAGCCACGCAAGGAAAATTCTATTTTATGTTATAACTTAAACAGGTTTTTTTTTATAAATTTAGAACCAAAAGAGGGGATTCAAGCAACCCATAGGTAAATTACGACTTGATATTTAGTCCGAAATTTATCAACACTTTTCAGTAGAAGTAAAATAATATTACGAAACGGATCAGTCCGAAATTTAAAAGATGTTCTTCGTTTTTCGAATCATTCGTAGCATAAGACTGATACCATAACGAGGTACTAGACTGATAATCTATGCATAATATAGTGGCGAAAAGGTAATTTAGTTTTTATTTATTTATTTGTTTTCGAAAGAATGATCTTTCATTTACAAATATCCTGATAATACTGAGATTTTCCAGAACTGATTATAAACAATATGTGTAAACGCAGTAAAGCATAACAAACGGTTTATATACATATGTACTAGTCGGTTTTCGCCCAACTATCGGTCGATATTTCCAAATGAATCTATTTTCAAATTTAGAAACGGTCTCTAACTAGCGTGATAAGTAGCCATTAAAAAAATTATTAAAATTGGATTTTTTTAAATGAAAATACTGTAATTAGAATCATAAAGTGTAATTAATATTTTAATCAGTGATCTCACTCGTAAATTTACAATTTCCCTCCACATTTGCCATAATTTCCCTTTTACATCTCCATTTTTCCCTCACATTGTCCCACTGACCTATTATCAAAGCAAGTACTGTTAAAGTTAGTCACATAATTGCCAATATTTTAATTTATTCCGGAGTACTTTTAGCCCGCCTTTATTTCGCACCACTTTATTTATAGAAAAAAATTCTCCAATATATAACTTCGATAAAATAAGACAAAATTACTTTTAAAAAATAAGTGGTACGAAAAACAGGCGGGGCTAAAAATACTCCTGATTAAATTAAAATATTGGCAGCTAAGTTAATCACCTAATTAAGGAGCACTATACATTCACAAAATTTTATGTTTTTTTTTTCGTGATAGTTAATTATTTAAAAACACTTTATTTATTTATTTTTTTTATTGTAAAAGTTAAGACAATTTACATGAATTTTAAAAATCTACGGGACGGCTATGGCCTCCTCCCCTTGCCTATATCTACTAGTGTATATATATATATATATATATATATATATATATATATATATAAGGGACAAAAACAATTCTGAAGCTATAACCAAGTGACATAATAACGGAGTTTAATTTTGCAGAAAGTAAAATCTCTCCATGTAGCGGACATAATAATAAATTAAAAAATGTGTAGTGTGTTATAAAGCATTAAAGTGTACGATTACTGTATTAAGTACTATTAAAATGTACTTACCTCACATATTTTCCGGGGGAAAAGCCATTTTTTATTTAAATGCTTAAAGTAATTCGAATTGATATTATATTTATTAAACCAAAATTATACATGGTAAACATAATGTATGTATTGTTTCCTTATTACACTTTCAACAAGTAATATAAAAATTAGCTTAAATTTGTTGTATTAGTTTTCTATTATCTATTAAAAAAGGAAAAATATGTGATTAAATCAGCATAATTTATGCGATTAAGCCTGTATAAATTTTTATATTGAACCGAAGTCATACGGCTTCATACGTAATTTACGTTTACATTGAAGTTTAGGAAATATTGAGCAGGACAAATATTTTGGACTTTATAAGAAAGTTAACGATATAACCGAGCTCGCAATTGTATTGATTTAAATGAAATAAATTATAATGAAATATAAATTTCTAAAAACACGTATATATGAGGGAATACTGAAAAGTTACTGTCTTTGCCCAGAAAGAAAACAGTCAGAGGTATGTAACTATATATTTATTCAATATAATCTGTCTGGAGACAAATGTTCTTTTTACAGCGTTGTTCTAACATTTGTAGACCTGAAGCCAGTGTTCAGAAGCATCATGTCCTCCTTTAAGTGTATTTTATTTTATTTTTATTTGTTTTATTTTAATTTTTAATCAGGAAACAGAAAATAATTAGAAGGGGCTAGTCTAAATGAATAAAGAGGATCATGGACCAACTAGAAGCCCAGGGTATTTATTTTAACTTGAAGTGCGCACAGGTGCATTGTCAGGCAAAAACAGGATTCCATCCTTGCTCAACTTCCCCTGGCGTTTCTTTTAATTGGTCTAGAAGTTAGTATAATACTCTCCAGTTATACTAGAGCCTTAATACTTCGTGTCGATGCCGTCGATAAAGCTATAATTTGAGTTTTTCCAAAATATCCAGTCGTAAAATGTTTATGGGTTGCTATATCATAACAGCACTCCTTTAAAAAATTTTTAATAAGATTAATCTTCTGTATTTAAAAAAAAAAAAAGTTGTCAGATATTTTAGACTATTAAATAAACTAAAAATAATTATAAAAAATTTCAGCTGTACAGTTTTCCTTGCAAAACGGGAGAGGTGGTAGCTGCAGGGAGGGTGACTTTAAAAATTCATAAAAACCGAAAAAATAACCGAAATAAAAAACGGTTTGCAGATATAGCATCGATAAGTCACATGATTTTTTTTTTAAGATAAAATAATAATAATAATTCAAAAAACAGCCGATAGGTGGCGTTCTTGCATATGTGAAAGAAAAGACACGTAAATAACAAAAATAATGTTACTAAATCCTTTATTATATATCAATATGAATGTGTTCCACTTGTCCACTATCATAGGTGATAACATATTGCAGGCGTGTCACAAATCCAGCAACGGCAGAGTGCAGCATGTCCTTCATTATACATGATAGCTCTTACTTAACGGATCGACCTTTCAGTTCAAACAAATTAGATGGACGGGATCCTTATTCACTTACATGGGATGCAACGGAGAACAAGTTCTTTGTTGAGAGCGTTAGTATTTATAATCGCCCTTTGCATATTTAATTTTATTTGCATAAAACTAAGTCGTTCGTACCAACGCCATCTGTCGGCTGTTTTTTGAATTATTATTATTATTATTATTATTATTATTTTATTATTACTATTTATGTATTTATTCATTTTTCTTATCTTAAAAGAAAATCCCGTGACCTATCAATGCTAAACCTGCAAACCGTTTTTTTGTTCGGTTATTTTTTCGGGTTTTATGCATTTTTAAAATATTTACGGACTTTTTGCCCACCCTGTATTAGTGTTGAAAGTGTTCCGTCTTCTAACAGTACTCTTCTACCGGTAATTTTTAACTATAATCTCTATTCATTTATTCAAAATATATTAGCGTAAAAATACACAGATTTTTTTTTTTTTAATATATAAAAATAGTGGCGCCGGATACGATAGCCACGTTCACCCCTGGTAGCTATTAGCATAGCTTGAAGTCTCCGACCGTTTTTAGGACACTTTCAGAGATGACAAATTTCCGCCTTTTTTTGCCACCACTATTACATAAAGAAAACATTTTCCACATTTTCTTTCTGTCGGGATTAAATAAAAGGGATATCCAGAGCTGCCAACCTAATCCGGCAAATTGTTAGTACCGCCCCCTTTTCTACACCACTTAATTTTTAGAGTATTTTTTTACGTAATTCATCATAGATACATTTGAAGAGAATTGCTCTAAAAATTTAGTGGTGTAGAAAAAGGGGCGTTTTTCAATAGGCGTTAACAATTTGCCGGATTAGGTTGGCAGCTCTGGATATCGTTTAAAAATAGTGGGAGCAAAATGCACAGAATTTTCTCTTTTATGAAAGTGTCCTGAAAAAAGGGCGGAGACTTCTTTCTCTGGTTGCTATGCTATGTTTTATTTATCCTTTCTTCAGATATTATCAACATCCACTAAAATTTGTATTTCCATTTTATTTAAATCGAATTGGTGAACTCGTTGGTATAATGCTGCTTATATTCAAGCAAAATACATTATTTTGATCAATTAAAAACAGCTACACAGAGGATTGCAGCAGTCAGATCCATATTAAACTAAGCATGTATCCACTTGTGTTAGAATTTTACAAAAAAGTGTGAAATATCATGAGACATATTCAATGCCTATCTTTTAGATTTTTTAAAAAATATATATATATGTATATATATATATATACATATTATATGCATGCTTCCCAACATCCTAATTAATATTCAATAGTTTTGTTAACCCCCGCCTTCTTTTTCGCAACAGTATCTTTTTAGAGTATTTTTTTTTCTTATTTAATCATAATTGCATTTCCAGAGCTACCAACCTAATCCGGCAAATTGTTTGTACCGCATCAGGTTGGCAGCTCTGCATTTCGAGAATATTACTTCAAAATTTACTGATGAGAAAAAAAAGCGGGACTGACATCACTACAGAATATTAATTAGGATGTTGCCAAGTATGTATATATACACATGTGTGTGTGTGTGTGTGTGTGTGTGTATTATATAGTTCCAAATTAAAATTTTCCATGTGGATTTAACCATTCTTGTGAAGCGGTGAATTTATCGCACGGATATTTTTAATATGAAGAAATTATTCCTTTTTTTACTCCATCGTTAACCCGAGAGTAGTCGCGTCATTTTTTTATAACGCTAGTAGTCGCGTGTCGGTCTTTTTGCCGCCGCTGTTTAGTGTTCGGGGAAAGACGAAAAAAAGCCAGTAGAGAAAGAAGAAGTGCCTTTAATTCACGCGAAGTTTTTCCCGCAAAACTCTAATCTGTCTGAAAAACCAGAAATGGGGAGAAAAATGATTCAACGTTAGTGGTCGCTTCGCGGTCAAATAGACGAATTTAAGAAGAGAAATGTTTCTAACTGCTCAAAAAATAACAGGAATGACTTGAAAACATACTATGTTAGAGGACATCTACCCAAAATCAGGCACACAGAGTGTCCGCACTTTATCTTTAAGGGGTGATTAGCAGGAGGAATTCATAAGCGATGGGCGGCAAAAAGGCCGATATGCGACTTCTAACGGGTTAATATTACTGTTAATTTCTACTAGGTTCCAATTCTTGTAGAAAGAATAAAATTGCTGGTAAGTATATTTGACATTAACGTCATTAAAATACGATTATTTTTAGTTTCATAAAGATTACATTAAAGAACACATGCAAAACGAATATGCTTTCTGAAACTTTCTTAATTGTAAAACTGTAAAAAGAGTTTTTAAAAATGAAAGATATTATTAAAAAATTAATAATAGATTAATGCAATTGTTAAAAGGTAAATAACTTGTTTTGTGAAAACTACATGTAGATTTAAAGAGTAAACATAATTTCCAAATAATTAATATACAGTTGGTTACTTTTTTGTATTAATCTATGATGCGCTTTATTTGTCAATTGAGAAATAATCCATATGCTTTAACAGAAAACATAATTGTATAATATAAAATTAATATATTTTTATACCAGAAACTCTTTATAGAAAAATTTAAATGTATATTATAAGACACCTCATTAACTGGTGAAAAAAATTTGTTGCAGTTTTTGCTTTATATTCCTTAAATCTCAGGGAACTCCTTGATTTAAGATGTATCGTCAAAAAAGTGTGTGGGTCAAATTGCAACTGTGTCTGACGTACCCAGGAAGCTAGAGAAGAGGAGAACCAACGCCTCGTTATGAAAATGGTCCCGATTTCCAAATGAGCTACTACATCAGTAGAAATCCTTCAGTAAACTAGGAAATCTAACATCAGCTGACCCTCGCATCATCTATTGAACACTTTCTAAAGCAACAATAAATCTCAACGAATTTGGGAAGAAAATGAATAATTTAAATTATATTTGAATTATAATAGACATTTTTTACCAGGTTTCATAAAATTCACGTAGGAATATATATATATATATATATATATATATATAACATTACCTAAAATACTTTCTTTCTAATTTTTCCCAATTTTATTTAATATAATTTTCGATGTTAGAAATAAATTTCAATTATTTTTTTATACATTTTCGCATTTTTAAATGCTTCCATGATTATTTTAAAGAATTTTATTTTGTTAGATTGTAAGAAGTGTAAATCCATAAAATGAATGCGATGAAGATAAAATTTTCTTTGCAAAATGGTCAACGCATATACTTCACACCCCCTCCCCCCAATGTGATAATAATGTTTTTTTTTCTGATTTGGGTCCTGCACCTAGATGGATTGCCTTCGTATTGATTTTTTTTTTTTTTTTTTTTTTTTTTTAAAGGAGCATAGCTTATATTTACTCGAGTTTTGAAGTAAATCACGAAAAACTCCAAATGGTTAAACTGACGACTCTGACTAAGAATTGAACCAAGCACTTCCTACTTACCAAGTTTCGACAGCTAAACCTCAGGGCTACAGGTGTAGCATATTTTATTTGGAAGAAAAAAAAATAGCTTGTTCTTAATTTATCAAATTACCTAACCAATAACTAGAGACACTTCATGCCAAACCAAATGCACCTCTTCTCGACACTTTCAACCAGATATCTCCCTCTAAACATCGCCAAAATATCGTATTTCCAGCTAGAGATCATATTCTCAACCGAACATTTTACCTCAACTCGATATTATCACTTTAGATTACTTTCAATACTAAATTCAACTTGCGGCCTTCGCAACCCAATATTCTGCTCACCACCAACATTTTCAACCTCCTCCAATACTGTATTCCATTGGCAACCTTCACTTTCTGAGCTAGACGTCACTCATACCTCACAATTAATTTTATTACACTTATTTATATATATATATATATATACTGTAATATATAACGCCTAATGCAACGTAATAAAGAAAAACAGTGAATGTACTTCTTTTCTATTTTAAGGGATAGACACGTTAGATTGAATTTTATATATTTATATAAAATAAAAATGATTTGAATGAAAGCACTTTTAGAGAAGTTGTTTCAATTGTATTAAAATAAATAAATAAATAAATAAATAAATAAAAATATCAACGTTATGTATTTTTTTATTATTAAAAGACAAAAAAAAAAAAAAAAAAAAAAAAAAAAAATTAGCCATTTTTTAAAATTGATTTATATTTCCTCGATAATTAATTAGACTGCTGAACAACAGCTATTAAAAATTGAGTTTCAGAATTTTTGTTTCATAAATGTAAAGGTGCTAGAGAGGTATATAGTTATTGATTTGAAATTATCAGAAAACAAATTTGCCCTGGGAAATAACAGTTTCGGTATTACTCAGAATTAGATTTGGTAAATCATAGAAAACTTGATTACTAAACATTGAAATAAAATTCCAATCTATTTAGCTTTCTGACGCCTTATTATTTTAACAAATTAAATTCTCTCATTCAAGAACCGAAACTCATTTTTTTTTCTTTTCTTGGCAGAAGATTTTGTAAAACTTATTATTAAATATAAATAACTATATTAAAATAAATAACATATAGTTATTCATTTAAAAGTTATTAATGTAACTTACAAAACGTTTTGTATTGTAATATATGAGACAAAACTTAATGCAATATATCTGTACTGATAAGTATAAAGGATTTAAGTCCATATTCTTGATTTTTTAGGAGACGAAAAATAAAGTTAAACTAACTAAAAACTAATCAGCAGAATCGATTAGGAAAAAGGCATTATGTTGGTTTATACGCTTTATCCATTCAGTGATTGTCAATCTTCATTTAAAAAAGGGAAAAAATTGAATTAAATATTTATACCAAAGATTAATGCTAAATTTCTGATTTGAATTTTCTTTTACCAATGGATTTTCTCAAAGACTAAATGACATGGATTTCAATCCTTTATACCAATCGATAGAGAATTTTTTTCTGAGTCTGAGTATGTACTTAACACAAAATCGACATTTTTGGCCTTAAATCCTTTATACTTATCAGTAGAGATATATCTCATATTGCCCCATAGCTGCCAAGTTTTTTAAATTATTCCTGAATGTTGTTAGTCCTGCCCCTTTTTTACACCGTCATCTTTTTAGAGTAATTTTCTTCATATTTAATCGTAATTGTATATTGAAAACAAATTTCTACTGAGATTACGGCGTGAAAAAGGCGGAGCTAACAACATTCCGGAATAAATTTAAAAACTTGGCAGCTATGTTGCCCTCTATTTTTAAATATGTAAATCTGTTAAAGCATAATAATTCACTTATAAGGAAAAAAAAATTCAGCCACGCAAGGAAAATTCTATTTTATGTTACAACTTAAACAGGTTTTTTTTTTATAAATTTAGAACCAAAAGAGGGGATTCAAGCAACCCATAGGTAAATTACGACTTGATATTTAGTCCGAAATTTATCAACACCTTTCAGTAGAAGTAAAATAATATTACGAAACGGATCAGTCCGAAATTTAAAAGATGTTCTTCGTTTTTCGAATCATTCGTAGCATAAGACTGATACCATAACGAGGTACTAGACTGATAATCTATGCATAATATAGTGGCGAAAAGGTAATTTAGTTTTTATTTATTTATTTGTTTTCGAAAGAATGATCTTTCATTTACAAATATCCTGATAATACTGAGATTTTCCAGAACTGATTATAAACAATATGTGTAAACGCAGTAAAGCATAACAAACGGTTTATATACATATGTACTAGTCGGTTTTCGCCCAACTATCGGTCGATATTTCCAAATGAATCTATTTTCAAATTTAGAAACGGTCTCTAACTAGCGTGATAAGTAGCCATTAAAAAAATTATTAAAATTGGATTTTTTTAAATGAAAATACTGTAATTAGAATCATAAAGTGTAATTAATATTTTAATCAGTGATCTCACTCGTAAATTTACAATTTCCCTCCACATTTGCCATAATTTCCCTTTTACATCTCCATTTTTCCCTCACATTGTCCCACTGACCTATTATCAAAGCAAGTACTGTTAAAGTTAGTCACATAATTGCCAATATTTTAATTTATTCCGGAGTACTTTTAGCCCGCCTTTATTTCGCACCACTTTATTTATAGAAAAAAATTCTCCAATATATAACTTCGATAAAATAAGACAAAATTACTTTAAAAAAATAAGTGGTACGAAAAACAGGCGGGGCTAAAAATACTCCTGATTAAATTAAAATATTGGCAGCTAAGTTAATCACCTAATTAAGGAGCACTATACATTCACAAAATTTTATGTTTTTTTTTTTTCGTGATAGTTAATTATTTAAAAACACTTTATTTATTTATTTTTTTTATTGTAAAAGTTAAGACAATTTACATGAATTTTAAAAATCTACGGGACGGCTATGGCCTCCTCCCCTTGCCTATATCTACTAGTGCATATATATATAAGGGACAAAAACAATTCTGACGCTATAACCAAGTGACATAATAACGGAGTTTAATTTTGCAGAAAGTAAAATCTCTCCATGTAGCGGACATAATAATAAATTAAAAAATGTGTAGTGTGTTATAAAGCATTAAAGTGTACGATTACTGTATTAAATACTATTAAAATGTACTTACCTCACATATTTTCCGGGGAAAAAGCCATTTTTTATTTAAATGCTTAAAGTAATTCGAATTGATATTATATTTATTAAACCAAAATTATACATGGTAAACATAATGTATGTATTGTTTCCTTATTACACTTTCAACAAGTAATATAAAAATTAGCTTAAATTTGTTGTATTAGTTTTCTATTTTCTATTAAAAAAGGAAAAATATGTGATTAAATCAGCATAATTTATGCGATTAAGCCTGTATAAATTTTTATATTGAACCGAAGTCATACGGCTTCATACGTAATTTACGTTTACATTGAAGTTTAGGAAATATTGAGCAGGACAAATATTTTGGACTTTATAAGAAAGTTAACGATATAACCGAGCTCGCAATTGTATTGATTTAAATGAGAGTGATATTCTGTGATTTAATATATTGAAATAAATTATAATGAAATATAATTTTCTAAAAACACGTATATATGAGGGAATACTGAAAAGTTACTGTCTTTGCCCAGAAAGAAAACAGTCAGAGGTATGTAACTATATATTTATTCAATATAATCTGTATGGAGACAAATGTTCTTTTTACAGCGTTGTTCTAACATTTGTAGACCTGAAGCCAGTGTTCAGAAGCATCATGTCCTCCTTTAAGTGTATTTTATTTTATTTTTATTTGTTTTATTTTAATTTTTAATCAGGAAACAGAAAATAATTAGAAGGGGCTAGTCTAAATGAATAAAGAGGATCATGGACCAACTAGAAGCCCAGGGTATTTATTTTAACTTGAAGTGCGCACAGGTGCATTGTCAGGCAAAAACAGGATTCCATCCTTGCTCAACTTCCCCTGGCGTTTCTTTTAATTGGTCTAGAAGTTAGTATAATACTCTCCAGTTATACTAGAGCCTTAATACTTCGTGTCGATGCCGTCGATAAAGCTATAATTTGAGTTTTTCCAAAATATCCAGTCGTAAAATGTTTATGGGTTTCTATATCATAGCAGCACTCCTTTAAAATTTTTTAAATAAGATTAATCTTCTGTATTTTAAAAAAAAAATGTTGTCAGATATTTTAGACTATTAAATAAACTAAAAATAATTATAAAAAATTTTTGCTGTACAGTTTTCCTTGCAAAACGGGAGAGGTGGTAGCTGCAGGGAGGGGGACTTTAAAAATTCATAAAAACTGAAAAAATAACCGAAATAAAAAACGGTTTGCAGATATAGCATCGATAAGTCACATGATTTTTTTTAAAGATAAAATAATAATAATAATTCAAAAAACAGCCGATAGGTGGCGTTCGTGCATATATGAAAGAAAAGACACGTAAATAACAAAAATAATGTTACTAAATCCTTTATTATATCAATATGTGTTCCACTTGTCCACTATCATGGTGATAACATACTGCAGGCGTGTCACAAATCCAGCAACGGCAGAGTGCAGCATGTCCTTCATTATACATGACAGCTCTTACTTAACGGATCGACCTTTCAGTTCAAACAAATTAGATGGACAGGTTCCTTATTCACTTACATGGGATGCAACGGAGAGCAAGTTCTTTGTTGAGAGCGTTAGTATTTATAATCGCCATTTGCATATTTACAACTAAGTCGTTCGTAACAACGCCATCTGTTGGCTATTTTTTGAATTATTATTATTATTATTATTATTATTATTATTTTATTATTACTATTTATTTATTTATTTATTTTTCTTATCTTAAAAGAAAATCCCGTGACCTATCAATGCTAAACCTGCAAACCGTTTTTTATTTCGGTCATTTTTTCGGGTTTTACGCATTTTTAAAATATTTACGGACTTTTTGCCCACCCTCTATCAGAGTTGAAAGTGTTCCGTCTTCTGACAGTACTCTTCTACCGGTAATTTTTAACTATAATCTCTATTCATTTATTCAAAAGATATTAGCGTAAAAATACACTGATTTTATATATAAATATATATATATATATATATATATATATATAAATAGTGGCGCCGGATACGATAGCCACGTTCACCCCTGGTAGCTATTAGCATAGCTTGAAGTCTCCGACCGGTTTTAGGACACTTTCAGAGATGACAAATTTCTGCCTATTTTTGCCACCACTATTACATAAAGAAAACATTTTCCACATTTTCTTTCTGTCGGGATTAAATAAAAGGGATACCGTTTAAAAATAGTGGTAGCAAAATGCACAGAATTTTCTCTTTTATGAAAGTGTCCTGAAAAAAGGGCGGAGACTTTTTTCTCTGGTTGCTATGCTATGTTTTATTTATCCTTTCTTCAGATATTATCAAGATCCACTAAAATTTTGTATTTTCATTTTATTTAAATTGAATTGGCGAACTCGTTGGTATAATGCTGCTTATATTCAAGCAAAATACATTATTTTGATCAATAAAAAACAGCTACACAGATGATTGTAGCAGTCAGATCCATATTAAAAAACTAAGCATGTATCCACGTGTGTTAGAATTTTACAAAAAAGTGTGAAATATCATGAGACATATTCAATGCCTATCTTTAAGATTTTTAAATATATATATATATATACATATTATATGCATGCTTCCCAACATCCTAATTAATATTCAATAGTTTTGTTAACCCTCGCCTTCTTTTTCACAACAGTATCTTTTTAGAGTATTTTTCTTCTTATTTAATGATAATTGCATTTCCAGAGCTACCAACCTAATCCGGCAAATTGTTTGTTCCGCATCAGGTTGGCAGCTCTGCATTTCGAGAATATTACTTCAAAATTTACTGATGGGGAAAAAAAGCGGGACTGACATCACTACAGAATATTAATTAGGATGTTACCAAGTATGTATATATACACATATATGTGTGTTTGTGTGTGTATTATATAGTTCCAAATTAAAATTTTCCATGTGGATTTAACCATTCTTGTGAAGCGGTGAATTTATCGCACGGATATTTTTAATATGATGAAATTATTCCTTTTTTTACTCCATCGTTAATATTACTGTTAATTTCTACTAGGTTCCAATTCTTCTAGAAAGAATAAAATTGCTGGTAAGTATATTTAACATTAACGTCATTAAAATACGATTATTTTTAGCTTCCTAAAGATTACATTAAAGAACACATGCAAAACGAATATGCTTTCTGAAACTTTCTTAATTGTAAAACTGTAAAAAAAGTTAAAAAAATGAAAGATATTATTAAAAAATTAGTAATAGATTAATGCAATTGTTAAGAGGTAAATAACTCGTTTTGTGAAAACTACATGTAGATTTAAAGAGTAAACATAATTTCAAAATAATTAATATACAGTTGGTTACTTTTTTGTGTTAATCTATGATGCGCTTTATTTGACAATTGAGAAATAATCCATATGCTTTAACAGAAAACATAATTGTATAACATAAAATTAATATATTTTTATACCAGAAACTCTTTATAGAAAAATTTAAATGTATATTATAAGACACCTCATTATCCTATCCGATGAAAAATTTTAGTTATAGTTAGAGATGGGCATTCCCGTTCTTTTTCACGAACGAGAATGAACTGTTCTTTGAAATCTCAGAACGGTTCTGCAGAACTGTTCTGAACGGGTCTAATGGAGAAAACCAACCGGAAATTCAGAATGAACGGTTTCCGGTACCCTCCCTGAACTGTTCGCTGCGTTCTGCCGATAAAATGGGTATTGGCATTTGTCTTTCACTAGAAGCGATCGTTCTTTTCGAAATGAGCTGTTTGTATTCCTTAATTCAGCACTTCTGCTATGAGAAAACACAGATGATTTTAAAGAATATGTGAAACATCGAGATTTTTTTTCTTTCTAATTGCACTTGTAAAACACGTGGTTCAAATTTAACTGGGAATATGTAATTTTATTTTATTTCGTTTTATAGAAGGCTAAAACACATTATAAACATTTGATATCTAGAATTCAAGCACAGAGTAATGAAATTGATTTTTCAGTATATATTGTTATTTAAATTGGCAATTAATTTTATAAATTTCTTTATTAATGTTAAATTTTCTAAAATCTATTTTTAATTTCTGAGGAAAAATAGAAACATAAACGCATGTAACTTTTGTTTTAAAAAATAAATAAGCATCTACATTAAGATTTATAAACAATAAGATATTATAAACTTGACTGTAAACATAGTATAAACATAGCACAATTTTTAAGTATGGAAATGATCCATCAAGAAAAGACAGTAGTGTATGCCCTTAAATTCAATCGGTCGTCTATCTATTTATCTATACATATGGGCATAAACAAAAATGACCGTTCGAAAATCTCTCTCTTTTTTATTATAATTTAATTAAATAAACCGTTAAAACATATTTTTTGTTCTATTTATTTATTTTTTATTTTAGCAAGCTAAATACCTACATTCATATTTATACGACAGAGTGTATCAGGAATGTTTACTTTCAGTTATATTCATATATGAATGTGTTGGATTCATAAAAAATTTCGACTTCCGACGTATTTACACGTTTTAAAATGTCTTAAACACGATTTGACCACAAAAATAAATACATAAATAAAAAAAATAAAATAAAATCTCCGTTCATCTGCGTGAGTGACAAAAAAGTTTATGGCAGCTCTAGATCAAGAACTAATACACATAACTTAAAAAATTATATTTAGTTGCATCTTGACATAAATTAGTGACAATCAAACTCTCTTTTATATCACCCAACAAGCAACGCGGATATGATGCGATTGCCTCCATTTCCGGGAAAAATTTGTCAGCTTCTATATAGTATAAGATTTCACAAAACTTAATACTTGAAAGCCCTCTTATGAAAACTATGTATGTCAAAAAAGGTATATATCGGCTGGCAGGTGAATCATTTAAACTGTAATTTCCTCCGTGTACGGAAAGGTTATATCTCAGCATCTAAAGCGTATAAGCATCAAATTTGATATGTGAGCTGTCTATTATTACTGTCAGAAAAAAGAGATTGCTTAAAAGCGGTTTTTTTTTTTTTTTTTTTTTACTTGGTAACACGAAAAAATATACAAAAATAAAAAATAAATATTAAAATAAAATTGAGTGAAAACGTGTAAGAGAAAAGGAAAATTTAATTTTTCCCATTTCTTAACATTAAAAATTAATTATATTGTCAAAATAATTGGCAACAAGTTAAAAAATATATTAAAACTATGGTTCAAAGTAAACTGCAAACAAAATTTAAAGAAATGAATCTAGTAACCGTTGCTAGGGAACGCAACCCAGTTACCGTATGTTTTTATATAGGTCAACAGGCATTAAAGAAAAAGAAAAATGTGTCCCTAAATTAAGTTTTAATTTATAAAGAAATATTTATTTATTTATATTCCAAAATTTAAAATCGGCATGATTTTTTTTACACTGTCGAAATTTAAAATGATAATGACCTTCGTCACATCAAACGAAAACGGTGCATTAAATTTATTTTCAACATATAAAAACTAAAACGATAGGTTAAACTTTTTCATCAAATAAAATTGAAATATATTCCGATGCAATAAGATATGTACTCATTAAATAAGCATGAAATGAAATGCGTTTCAGAGTATTAAATCTATCTTCATCAGATAAGCAATACATAAAATCGATTATAAAATTACAACGATATTTCGATGAATAAAATTATTACAATAGACTTAATCTATTATAATCTGATTGAGCTGAGACGCAATTTCATTATTATTATTACTTTTTTTTTTTTTTCCTCTCTCTCTCTCCAGATAAAATTAAAGGGATGCATCTTGTATTTATCGTATAAACTGATTCAATGTATCATCACCGAATGAAATTGAAATACGTTTCAATATAATAAATCTGTCATCATCAGATAAAACAAAATTGAAACGCGTTTCGTTACTTAAAAACTGTCTTCATCAGATTAAAATAAAATGAAGAGTGTTCGATACATTAAATATAGCTTCTTCATTTAAAGTTAAACGAACAACGCGTTTTGAAATATTTTCATCAAATCAAATTATATTGTAAACAATGAATTGAATCTATTTTCACTAGATTAAACATGTTTGTTCGAATAACTTTTTGTTTATGACAATAATAATATTAATGTAATTTGTATAATAATTGATAAATTAAACTTCTTTAAATGTAGAAAATTCAAAAACCTCAAAATTAAATTTAGAAAAAAAAAATATTTATTTCGGTCCACTGCCCGACGCAAGAACGTGAAATAAATATATAAAATTCACTAAATTCAAATCAAAATAGTATTTCAATTTTTATGCAAAAGAAAACAAATAACAAAATAATATTCCCCTCCACATCTATGCAGTTAAAAATTTATTTTCCAGAAAAAGGCTGGATTAAATATCAATTTATCGTGGAATATTAATATTTCTTACATTTCTTTATAGGATAACGATATTTTAAATCTTATTTTATTGATATATCCCTTTTCTCACGTTATGTTTTTTTTACACGAAATTTCAGAACAATTTCCTAAAACAAATAAATAATCCCTCGCATAATATACAGAAGTAAATCAGTACTTATTGAAAGCCATCTGCTTTGATTATCGCGCGAATAAGTACAAAAATTTTCCGACGCAACGCTTAGCGCGTTTTCGTTCTATCCCTCAAAGAAGGAAATATTATCCTCCTTTTCTGAACTGTTCACCTACTCGCAAGAACTCCACTGTTCCGAGGTTCCCACTGTTCTCCATTTGCTCGGGATCATTTGAGCTGTTCATCTGCTCATTCTGTTCAGTTCAGTTCTCTTGTTCCGCAAACTCGACTGATCTCTGCCTCATTTTTAAATGAACAGATTTTCTATCGCCGTCTCGCCAATCAAGCGATATTCTATTTTTCCTAGAACTCCATAGTTAATACTAATAAAGGCTGATTGCCTGGCAACCTTTCTTCCCCGATTAAAACCAGCATCCATGTGAAGCAATCATACACAAGAGAGAGATAAATATTTAGTGTTGCATTGGCGAAAGTGAACAGTTCTTTTTGGCGAAAGTGAACAGGAAATGGCAAAGTGAACGGTTCTTCTTGGCGAAAGTGAACAGTTCTTTCGGTTTTTCGTCCAGAACTGTTCAGATGAACCGTTCTTCATTCTTTTACCCATCCCTAGTTATAGTTTTTGCTTTAAATTCCTTAAATCTCGGGGAACTCCGTGATTTAAGATGTATCGTCATGAAAATGTGCGAGTCAAATTGCAACTGTGTCTGACGTACCCAGGAACCTACAGAAGAGGAGAACCAACGCCTCGTTATGAAAATGGTCAAGCAACAATAAATCTCAACGAATTTGGGAAGAAAATGAATAATTTGAATTATACTAGACTTATACCAGGTTTCATAAAACTCACGTAGGAATAAATATATATATATAACATTACCTAAAATACTTTCTTTCTAATTTTTCCCAATTTTATTTAATATAATTTTTGATGTTAGAAATAAATTTCAAATTTTTTTTATACATTTTCGCATGTTTATTTTAAAGAATTTGTTTTGGTTAGATTGTAAGAAGTTTAAATCCATAAAATGAATGCGATGAAGATAAAATTTTCTTTGCAAAATGATCAACGCATATACTTCACCCCCCCCTCCCCCCAATATGATAATAGTGTTTTTTTTTTTTCTGATTTGGGTCCTGCACCTAGATGGATTGCCTTTGTATTGATTTTTTTTTTTTTTTTTTTTTTTTTTTAAGCAACATAGCTTATATTTACTCGAGTTTTGAAGTAAATCATGAAAAACTCCAAATGGTTAAACTGACGACTCTAAGAATTGAACCAAGCACTTCCTACTTACCAGGTTTCGACAGCTAAACCTGAGGACTACAGGTGGAGCATATTTTATTTGGAAGAAAAAAAAACAGCTGATGAAATGTATGCTTTATATGTGATGTAAAAATGACTTTAAAATTTTATCTAAATGAAATTTGCGTCGTTTCTATGCTTTTTTTTTTTTTTTTTTTTTTTTTTTTTTGTTGTTGTTGTTGTTGTTCTAATCATTCCAATTTAACCATAAGATTCGTTGAATAATTGTGATAAATCAAATGGATTTAATTCCGAAAATTACGGAAGATGAAGTAAATTACATCTCGTAATTCATGCTTCTGCCAGATACAATTACACATTTCTTTTATTCTCGATGATCACTTGGCAGATTTAGTATTATGAAGATAATAATAACTTTAATTTTTCGCGTTTCAAGTCTATTTCTGAAAATGTATATTAACCGTTGATGGAATATTGGACTTATTTGATATTCATCAATTAATCACAAGGAGCCACAAAAATACAACAATGTTTATTATTTCATTCCGTTATTATATTTTTATTTTTGATGAAATGAAGAAATGATTCATGGATATTACTTTTTTTTTTTTTTTTTTTTATCTGCAATATCTGAAAGAATGCAACGTTCGCTTTCGCAGAAAATAAATCTAATTCTTTTCGTTTTGAAGAAACCTTTTAAACAAGGAAAATAAATATTTTTTAAGAAGTTAAATGCAATTAAATTTTAAGAAAGAATATGTGATTTTACATATCACATGGGCGCTTCGCCACTGTAACTAGGTATACATACACGTCCGTTTCATTTCTTTTTTAAGCATACATATCGGAAAGAATTCGAGAGTGAAGTCTATTCCTGTCATTTATTTTGACATTTCACAAGGTACTGAACACTGTTTAAGTGAAAGCACTAGAAAATGACAATGAAAAGAAATATGACTCTAATTTTAGAAGATTAGTATTATTTTTTCAGCCATTAATATCTACAGTGCTAGAGATGCCTTTCAAAAATATGTGAATATCGTCGATTTTCTCTATATTCTCATCTATGGCTATTTCTCTCCACTCATGAACCAATGATTTGCTGTCGATATCTTGACATAATGGTAAAATATACTTTCTTATTAAAGGTAATTCTGCATTACGATAAAAAAAAAAATGAAGATAAAAAAAAAAACAGGTCAGAGAATACACCTTTTTCTACTTTTAATCTACCTTAATGCTTAACTTAAAATACAAAACATGATTCACTAACGGATTTTTCACTTTCCACTGAAGAATTTTCAATATTAAGCTGTGCAGCGTTCCTTAAATTTTACTCTCAATTGAGTAAATTAGTTGCATCGATACGAGGATATATTTTTTTTGAGGGGCATAAGCAGTGCTGCCAGATATGAGGGAAATTTTTATTCAACAGCCGCCGTTAAATTTTACTTGCAACAGTTAACTAATTACATAGACGATTTCTATGAAAAATGTTTCGAATTAATTACCAAACTGTTTCAAATAAAATTTAGGGGTGGGCGTTACATAAAAATTTCCCTCAATCTGGCAGCACTGGACATGAGGTTTGCTTCGGATACCATATCCAGAGCTGCCAACCTAATCCGGCAAATTGTTAGTACCGCCCCTTTTCCTACACCAGTCATTTCTTAGAGTTTTTTTCTTCTTAATTCATCGCAAATATATTTGAAGAAAATTACTTTAAAAATTAAGTGGTGTAGAAAAAGGGGCGGTACTAATATTTTGCCGGATTAGGTTGGCAGCTTTGCATATCTTCTAATCCTTTAGATTTCGTAATATATTCGGGAACCATGAAATTTAATGCCACACGCTTGCAAAGTTCAGAAATTTTATTTTTCAGTCAGTTACTCATTACTGTCTACATATGCACACCAAATTTGTAAAAATACATTTTTAATTTAAAACACACTCTTCGTGCTTAGTCAGAAGAGTAGTTTGATTCCTTTTTTAAACAAGTGGCCAGCATTTTGAAACAAGATCACAGATCAAGTTGATTAGTAAACATGATTGAGCCATTAATAGGGACTATAAAAATATTAAATTTCATGCTAATACAGGATGTCGACAGTCGAACGTTTTCTGCTGTCGACACCCTACAATTAGTTCATAAATACTTTTAAGTGTTCATTTTCAAACGAAAACGCGAATTTAGTTGAAGGCTAAACTCAGCAAACTAAATTAGCAAGAAGTTGAACATTCTACGCAAATAGGTTAATACGTAACTTTTTCTCCCGCTGGATACGAAACTAATCTATTCCGCGAAGACCGCTGCCTTTTTACTTTCTCTTACCCATAAGGTAGAGAAAGTATTGTTTTGGGGTAAAATTTTCGAACGCTAGATTTTGCTATATTTACACGTTTTGAGGTCCCCTGAATACGAAAATCATGTTTTTAGCAAATGGTCTGTATGTATGTCTGTGTGTGTGTCTGTCTGTTATCAGCAAAGCTCAAGAACAAATAGTAGCAGACATTCCAAACTTGCTGTTCTAAATGTGTATCATATATACATGCTACAGTAAGCTTTTCGTTAAGATCAAGCAAATGGTTCGTGTACAGGGACAATCAAGAGAATTCTAATACATTATGTCTATGGAGGAAATTGCAGGTAAGTAGAGTTCAACGTCTATGCACTGCACTAAACCAAATGAAACGAATATATATATATTGTAATAGAGATTGTCAACTGGGAAAAAAATTTTGTGTATGTAGGAGCCTCGCCTCCCCCAACTCCTGGGGGGGAAGTCCCCACTTGAGGGGAATAAATTTTCATGATGGGTATCTTTCAAAAGAGCTCGCCAATACCTTTAAAACGAATGGTTAAACCATCGATCTGCGATAATTTAAAACAAAGTTATCGAATTTTTTTTACGTTTAACGGAAAAAAAAAACCAGAAAAAAAATCTTTTTTTTTTTTTTTTTTTTTTTTTAAATATTGATAATAAAATAGACTTTTTTTGGATATTTAGTGTTATACTACATCTCTAATATGGAAATTGTCTGCATTATCATAAAACATATTTTTTTAAATAATAATTTTAATAAATTATTTTTTAAAAACAGAATTATTTTTCAATAACCGAATTAAATTTTATATAAATCTAGGTGCATTAATGAAACGGAGGGTTAAGGGGGGCGGTAGCCCCCCCCCCCTCACACAGAATTAATTATCATGTAAAACTCTTCCGAAGCGTAATTTAAATTGTTTAACATAGGTTTACATAACATCGTTATCTTACCTTTTAATCTCCACCCTGTATTTATAGTATTAAATTGCAGGGTAAGAGAAAGTCGTATGAGTGACACACCAGATTATTTATGTTATCAAACAAGAAGATGTCGCTTTATGTATTCGGAAAACATATTCAGATCTAATTCTTAAATGAGTTAGAAATGGTGAATCAGATTTTCAGTATAAAAAGGTCATCTCATATCTCTTTTACGTTGAGGGAATTTTTTCCCTGATTATTTCATTTCCCTCTTTTTTCCCTCCGAGACTCTAAATTTCCCTAAAAAGGAAAATTCCCACGAAGTGAGAACACTGACTTACTACTGGAAGGAATAATCTTCAAAGCCCCAAACTTATTACTTTTTACTCGGCTACCTAATTCCATTCTTAATAAGAGGAAAGCGTCATATTTCTTTTTCGGTTTGAATTTCTTTGTATTTGCATCATTTTATTATTAAATTAATTATTATTTATTATAATCATTTTATATAAATTTAAAGTTCTCGTCTAAATTATTTCCTATAAACTTTCCTCTAATTTTCTCCAAATGATATGACCATGATTTGGAGGTTTATAGTGGTGGCCGGGAAAGAAAACCACCAAATCGGCAATTGGTGGTCATTGCATAGTATTGTCTCTAATTTTTTTAACCCCTTAACAGGTTCTTTTTACTTCCTTATACAAAATGTAAGGAAGTATAGTAATTCCCATTTGCGAAATGGATTTTGTATTTCTCATAGCTCAAAAACTAGTGAATGTAGAATGTTGAAAATTTATATGTGTGAATGTCATGATGTCTAGTTGTAAACCTATAACTTTGGTTTTAATATGAGCCTCCGTTTCAGACATATCAACAATTTTTCACGAATTTTCGTGATGTCAGTATGTAAGTATGTGTGTGTGTGTGTATCTCCCATAACTCAAAAACGGTTGGACGTAGAACGTTGAAAATTGGTACATAGGTTTGTTATAACATCTAGCTGTGCACCTCCCTTTTTGAAATTTTAGTGATTTTCCGTTTAGGAAAATTATATACGTAATGTCCGAAGATATGAAGATTCTGGCCGTTATATATGACCTACCACAATAAAGATTTCAAAAGAAGCTAATTATAGAGCTAGTAATTATATTGTTATGGAAATTGAAGACATTTTTGTGTGTAGAAAGTTATGCTTAAAGACATAAGCAGTCTGGAGTCGAAGAAAGCAATTTATTTCATGAATATTAAGCCCGTAGATAGAGCCCGTAAAGACTGTTTTGAAAGTTGTCGGCATTTTTACATACAGAAAGTGATTACTGAAAGACATAAGGAGGTTCTTGTTGACGAATGCATTTCATTTAATGAATATTAAGTCCGTAGATAGAGCCCGTAATGTTATTGTTGTGAAAGTTGTCGACATTTTAGCGTGTAGAAATTCATTCTTTAAGACAGAAATAGGTTCTAGTCGACGAATGCACTTCATTTAATGAGTACTCCGCCTATAGCTTGTAATGATAGCCCATAGCCAATAGCCATTATCTTGTAATGCTATTGAATAAAAAAAATGTCGACATGTTAGCGTGTCAAAAGTGAGTCTTAAAGACACAAGTATATTTTTGTCGACGAATGCACTTTATTTAATGAGTATTCAACGCATAGATAGAGCCTGTAATGGTATTTTTATGAAAGTTTGTAACATTTTTGTGTGCAGAAAATAATTCTAATTCTTAAGTAACATATAAAGATATAAGCAAGTTCTGGTCTACAATCACCAACAATCATCTTTTTTTTTTTTTTTATCCTTGTGAGTCATTTATAGAACTTTCAAAATTTTAGTTTAACCATTAAAACTTTGTTCTTATTGAAATTAGAGCTTCCAAACTTTGGCAACCCTAAACTACAAATTTTCGTCAAACTTGGTCCCCAATTCGCCAAAAATCGACGCCTAATCGCCAAATTCAATGCTAAGACCAAAAATCTACGTCAGCTACTAATTTGAGGCTTGGCGACATTAGTGATAAAATTTTGCAGCAGATGTTGTTTCAGGATAGCCAGAAACCCTTTCTGAATTTTAACTGAGTTAATTTTTTGGTAAAATTTATCGTTTCTTGCCACTAATTTTTGTGAAAGTGAACAAAATTGGGCCATCTATACTCGAATTATTTTCATTGCACTTTAAACTGTGCATTTGTCAATGAGATATTCTGTATTAAGCCGTGGAATACTATTCCTGCAAAAACTACCATATTTGTCTCGGCAATATATATAATCGTATTATTGAGACTTTTTTATTTTGAGTAGCAGTTTTTTTTTTCTTGCTTTGTTTCTGTTGTAAGGAATGTTTGTGCACTGGAACCTGCCTGTTTATTTACGAATCGGTTACTTCATACAAATAAGCTGTCAATGTTTCCATAACGATATGTATATTCCTAAAGTTGTACAGTCACCCCAAAAAAAAAAACGCCACCCCCCAACCTAATTTTGCTGTAAATTATCGTAGAAACATGCGACTGGTACCAATCAGTTTGTAATAACGTCTAGTTTATAATGTTATAGTTAGATTTTACTTAGGGGGTCGTCTACATATTAAAACTGACATCAACTTCATTTTTTTCAATGGTAAACCGCATTTTTTATAATTTATTTGAATTCTTTGGATCAAATCATCACGAAAAATGGTATAGTTTATATATTTCGCTCAATGTTTCATAGAGTTATAAGCTGTCAAAGTTTGGGGGTGCTAATGTTAAATGAATGTGAAAAACATTAAATCATATCTTCCGAAATAATTATGATATTTAAATTCTGTTTTTTTATTCGTTAGAATGAAGTAACCCAAACATATTCCACGCGAATTTTTGCTAAAAAAACATTTTTTGAATTATGAAAATTATTAATAAATTCATATTTGAAAAAATTATGAATTATGACCTATGTTAATTTTTGCACGAATAGAACGGGCATCATCAAAAACATAGGTTTCCAAATTTACAGTTCGTTCCTAACATTATTTTTTGAGTTACAGTGATATTTCACTTTTTATTCCTGTTAGGGGGCCGTCACTTGTTATAATCTGTATCCTCTATAAGTAAATGTTTGTATATAATTTGACGGAAAACTATTTTAATTTACCTTTATGTTATTTTTATTGTTTCCTAAGCAATATTTCGATGTTTATTATACAAATTGGCATATTTTTGTAAAGTTATCACAATGTAGGCGAGGGATTGTGAAAGAATTTCAAAAGAAAAGAAGCCCCGCCTCTGATTCGCTGTAACACTATTTAAAAAAAAAGACAAATTTGCGTATTCCTATTTGACTCTATATGTGACGCTGGTATGCATAAATCACAATGGTATTTACTACATCGATTATTGAAGACAAAACTTAAATGATTTAATTACAAATATGCAAAATTATTTTGCTTTATATTATTAAGTTTTAGAAAATCTGTGAAAAGGGGTGGCTATTTACATTAAGCCTTGATATGGAAGCTATGTTGCTGTTTGTCGATGCTGCGAAATTTACAAAATATATTTGTGTTAATATACTATACAGATAGAAGAATAATTATATAATATCAACAAATCTTCTTTAATCAATATGTTTATATACATTACTGTATGGAAATGTTTATATATGAATATTGTATTTATTTTTAATGAGAGATATAAACGCAAAATACTAAAAAAAAAAGAAGAAAATGTGTTATAAATTTTTATAAATCAAGCAAAATATATATGCATACTTGCCAACCTAACCCGTAACATTGTTAGTTCCCGCCCCTGTGTGTACACCATTTAATTTTTAGAGTAATTAACTTCAAATACATTTACGATTAACTCATTGAGCGCCACGCGAATTCTTATGGAAATCCCATTCAGGCCACACGTGCTGCTTAGAAGCGTGTTATGTTTATCGAGTTTCAATAAACCCCATTAGGCCTTAACGATATAATCCTATAAAAATCCTATTAAAAAAAAAAAAAACAAAAAAAGAACATGAAGTAAATTTTAAATAAATTGTCAGTAATTACTTAAAACTATGTAAGTTCTGTAGTTTGATATCATATTTTACACTGCCGGCTGACTTAGCCTAAATGGAAAGATCAGTGTCAGCCACCGATGGCTGACACGGCTCTAAAAAGACTGATGTGAAAAAAATGTACGGAAAGGGGCGGGACCAGTAATCTTCCGGGATAGGTTGACAAGAATGTATATACATAGAGCAATGCCAGAAAATGTTCTTTATTTTTCATGAACCAGATGAATGGTATTTTTTTTTTCTGAATAGTCTATGTATTAAATATAATGCTGCTTTAAATACCCTTTAAATGAAAAGTTTTATTACATAAAGTAATTTTCTGGCACTCTACAGCTCCCAAATGACACACAATACAAACCCCCGCCTTTTTCCAGTGTTTAAAGGGTATTAAGTTTAATATGCTTTATATTCGTTTTGATCTTTCTTTCTCCTCCTTATCTTCTTCTTTTTTCCTTAAAAAAAAAAAAAAAAAGAGTTATGTAACATTTTGACCTTTTCAAGTGAAGATTTAGATTAAGGGTAGTCAGCCTTTCTACACCCACCGTCCACTTCGGTACCTGTGTTAAAGTGTAGAATTTTAGAATATCCTATTAAGTAGTAGGATTTATTATTTTACATATTAATTTGTTACACGTTATAAAATATAAAAGCAAAAGAATATCGTGGAGATTTATGTAAAAGTTTTTAATAATGTCATGAAAAAAAAAAAAAATAATAATAATAATTAATTAAAAAAATAAATAAAAAAAAATAAAAAAATCTGTTTTAATATTTTAAAAAAGTCAATTAAAGAAAATGAAAGTACTGCAGTATCAGAACAAACTCCCATTGTCACTGTGAAACGGCCGTGGGAACCAGGTTGAGTGCCGCTGTTTCAGACAATTATACGGCAGCTTGAGTTAAAATAATTTTGAATTTTCAAACAAATTTAAAACCATTCATCTTTTTTTTTTTTTCTTTTGATAGATATTTTAATATATATTCAAGTTATTTAATTTTCTTCGTATGAAGTGAACTATCTGATGTTTAATGAATAAAAACCAATAAAAATCTTTTAATTCATAAACTAACTCAGAAAGTTCTGTGAATTAGTAATTTTTTTTATTATATATTTAACATTTCTGAAATTTTTTCCCGGTGTGAAACTTAATATATAATGTATACTGGGTGGTAGATCGTGATTTATATTTTCTAAATGTATAGACGGACCCCTCATACATTTTCACATGTAACTCTATTTAAAATTGATTTAAGGTATATAAATAGGTATGTTTTTCGAGCCGCCTTGATCTCAGAAATCTGAATATGAAGTCAAATATAGAGGTTGCTATTGAAGAAAATGAAGTTAATGCCAGTTTTAATATGTAGACGACCCCTTGGGCAAAATTTAACTATACCGTTATAAACTAGACGTTATTACAAATCGATCGGTACCAGTCAAATGTTTCTACGATAATTTACGGCGAAATTAGGTGGGGGGGTGGCGTTTTTTTTTTGGGTGACTGTACAAGGGAATCGTGTGGTGACCACACCATATTCTTCTTTTATTTTTCCAATTTTATGTTTCAGTTCACACCACTATTATTTTATACTAATTATTCCTGTTATTTAACCTTTCAATCATTGAGTAATTTTGTCGCAAAATTATTGGATGAAAGAATGCCGGTGGCCAGAGCCTGATTAAGGGGGAAACACACATTATTTATACTTACACCGTTATTTTTTAACAAATACTTTCCTCCTATAATAAACAGAAAATTCTCATTAAAAATTATTTTAAAAAATTCTGGTGTCTAATAACGGTGAGTAAATTGGATTGTTTTACACCGTTCATTTTTTATAAAAAATCTTTCCTCGTCAAAGCTTGGAATTTCTATGACATGAAGTAAAAAATAATTGTAAAAATATTCCGGTGAGAGCGGAGATAATGTGTGCTTCCCCCTTAATCAGGCTCTGCCGGTGGCAGTGCTGGTACACTGTAAAGTGTTAATTATTTCAAATCACGGGTAATTTTTTAATTTTTTTTTTTTAAATAAATTGTTGCAATTTTGGTGTTATTTTCCCTGTTTTATTATTTTTTCATTATTTTCTTCACTTGAAACACAGCAGGGAAAACAAGGATGGAAATTCTTGCTTTTTATATCAATACATTGTTATAAGCTATGACATCAGTTTTCGTACGATAATAAAAAAAAAAAAAAAAAGAAAAAAGAACAAAAAAAGAAACCTGCTGAATTTTTTAAAAACTTCGAAATAAATGTTCATAACTCTTTTATCTGACGTGTTATTTTACAAAAATGCTACAAAAAATTTTACAAGTTTTTTAGCAGTATTAGATTTTTTACCCCTTTAATAGTACAGCGTATTTGCAAACATTTTATTTTGTAGTCAGTATGTTCTACGATTATCATACCTACAAGGATTAAAATATTCTATCATGTGTGCAATTTGTAAGTTAATTTAAACTTCATAGCAGGAGTGAATTATATTTAAAAATCTTGTAATTCTAAGCGCAATATAACTAGAACCTTTCATTTATTTTACGTTTTTATGCTCAACGAAAGACTTTAGATAAAATTACTGTATAATTTGGGCAAGTTCATAGTTGCCAACGTTTTAATTTATTCCGGAGCATTTTTAGCCCCTCCTTCATTCCGCCCTACTTTATATATGTAATTTTTTTCTCCAGTATATAAGTACGATAAAATAAGAAAAATTTGCTCTTAACAAAAAAAAAAAAAAAAAAAAAAAAAAAAAAAAAATACTCCGGAATAAATTAAAATATTGGACACTCTGCAAGCTGATGAAAAAAATAATTGGACAGATGAGCACACAGTTCTAAAACAATGAGTAAAATTATTTTTTATTATTATTATTTTAAATAATTCAAAATAATGAATGCGTTTAAATAATTTGGTCTTTGCTAGCGAGTGTGGCAAATATCTGACAGATTATAACGAATAAGCTCCGCCTGTAAAGCAATACATTTTTTTTTTTTTTTTTTTTTTTTTTTTTTTAATGATGACATATATATATATATATATATATATATATGAAAGTAGCATTTACTATACCGATTGTTGCAAATAAAATATAAATATTTTAAAATGATTAAATACAATAAAATTTAAAAAAAGAATGCTAGAAAACGCAGTGAACTCTTCAAAATAGAAGAACCTGCCATCCGGATAGGGCGAGTAAATTTTAACCTTTTTTAAATAACATATACAACAGCAAATAAATAAATAAATAAATAAATAAATAAAAATAAAATGAAATAAATAAATAAATACAAGTGAATTAGTTTATATTGCTTAATCATTATAAATTTATTAAAAGTGTTTTAATCCTTTGGCGGTCCTATTTAATTATACGCCTTTGATCAGTACTGCTAAATTTAGGCACTTCTTTATTCAATATTCACCATTAACACGTTGAGCGCTATGTCAGCCAATCTAGATTCTAGACATTTTGTCATAAATCTCTAAGTGTTGAAGGAATCATCTTGAAACTTTAGGAGTGTACGGAATATGTTATACTCCAAACATTTCAGTGAAATTTTACCCCGAAAGTAAAAACAGTACCAATAAAAACTTGAAACTTTGCTCGCCCTGTCAGCCATCGGTGGCTGACAGTGTCAAATACGATATAAAGCCGCGTCAATCATCGATGGCGGATATAAAATAGGATATAAAAATATTACATTAAATATTAAAAATTTATCAAACAATTGCTTAATTTTTATTTATTACAGGAAGAATCATTATGGAATTTTATTGGATTTTAAGAATTTGCGTGGCGCTCAACATGTTAAATTTTAACTGAAACGGTTTCTTAATCTCTTAGAAATTTATTCTCACATAATATCTATAAAGTATCATTCCTCAAAATTATTGGTGATGTTGAATAAATGAGTTCTTAAATTTCGCATCACTGTTTATAGCGTTAAATTGCGTTTGGGCCGGCAAAAGGTTAATAATTAACATTCTGCACAATGAAAATATCTAAATTATATTTTGATAAATATCATCCTATATGTTTGAAATACAGATTTATACCCTCTGAAGATACATTTTTGTAAATATAGATTGTTAATTTTGAGTATGTGTAAAAATTCTCGAAATAACACATCTCTACATAAACAAGAAATGTATGAATAGTCCAGGTTCTGTAAGAATTAAATACCACCTATTAAAAGTTATATTATTTTTGTGTTTAAATTAAACATCATTCCCATTTTGAACATAAAGTTTAAATTAATTCATCATATGTATGTCATTAACATCTTAATAGGAAAGTTTTATTTTGAGAAATCTTTACAAATTAGAAATTAAGCATTCGATTTTCTCATTATTCCAGCAGATACTTGCAAATGAGAAAATAATTTTTAATACTATGTTTATAGTTTTAAATATAATTAGCATCTTTCAAAGTCGTGTGACATGTGGCAGCTAATTAGTTCTAGGAAAACATAATAAAATTTCATACACGACTGGACGGGTTATAGCTAATTAATGTATACATTGAGAGACATATATATTTCAACAGAACAGAGTATTAGTGTTGTACTTAGAAGTAAATTTCATGCAATATCGATTTTCATCAATTTTTATGTATGTAATTAAGACATAATTTAAATAATGCAATATGATATGGAAATATTTCATTTATTAAATTAATTTAAAAGGAAAAAATAGTCATGCATGTCAGTTAAATATTCTATTCTATGAGTAATTTAAAAATTCAACGTTTCAAATCATAAATTCATAAATATTTTCTCTTTCTAAAATAAAAAGGAAAATAATAAAATTTTTCGGTTTTTAAATGCTTTTAGATGCCTGTAAATTTGCATCTTTCTAATCGTTCTTTGTTCTGACCACTCCTTTAAAATACATCGCACGACCAAAAGAAAAAAAAAAAAAAAAAAAAAAAAAGAGAGATAAAAATAACAAAAAGTTATTAAGTATTTCGTTCATGTTTAATGTAAAGTTAACAATGTGTGTTAAAATATTAGCCCACCAGCGGCCGGGCGGTTCTGAGCTCATAGATAGTAGACATGAGGTACCGGGCTCGATTTCAGGTCGCGCTCGTCGGTATAGCCCTTCGAAGATTTCCGTGAATTCTCTGAAACTTGCGTAAATAAGGGCTAGGACCGCTTAGAAAACACCACATGGAGGCACTCTCTTTCAGGCTTAGGACCCTAGAGTAGCCAATTGGCCTTAAACTTCCTAAACAACCAACCAACTAACCTGTTAAAATATTACGGATATTTTAACAATGTATTATGTATACTTGGGCGAGTAGATTTATTTCTCTATTGTTCTTTAATTAAACTGCCATTTTTGCATGGATCTTTGGAGTTGGTTGGGTGTTCGTATCATAAGGTCAGTGCCACTGGAAGGGGATAGTGCCTGAGGCGGCCCCCATGAGAAATTCTCACGGAAAATTATAGTCCGAAATTTACAAAATTTTAGATAAGGAGTTTATTGTATTGTTTGTAGATTAGACAAGAATTGTAAAAATATCTATCTTCACCGACGATTGATGATTTCGAGTGATACAGGGTGGTATTAGGCTAATATTGCTGAGCTACTGAGGTCCAACAAAACCTGGAAATGGAAAATTGGTCCAAATCTCTGACTTTCTGCTACGGAATGTAAAAGAAAATAAAATACATTTTGTAATTTTGTTATATTTTCTTTGCCTGAAATATATATATATATAGAGAGATAGATAGATAGATAGATAGATAGATATTGAATTTTGATTAAAAAAAAAAAAAAAAAAAAAAAACAGAAAGAAAGAAATGATTAAATGACGGGAAGCTGTATTAAATTTCTCAAGAATTTTTTTTTTTTTTTTTCACGTATACTAAAACTTTAACCAAGACAGAAAATATATCTGAGAACATATTTAACCCGTTACTAGTCGCTAGTTGGTTGATTCGCCGCCCATTCCTTCAGTGTTTATTCAATAGCTACCAAAAACTTTTAGAAGTGGCATTTGAGATACATAATCGATGATTACTCCAGTCAGAGTTCCCAACTTTTATAATTTATTCACGAGCATTTTTAGCCACGCCTCTTTTTCATGCCGGAAATTTTGAAAAATGATTTTCTTCTTATTTAATCGTTATCACGTATTAATGAGAAATGATCTACAAAATTTCTGGTGCGAAAAGAAGGCGGCGCTTAAAATGCGCGTGAATAAATTATAAAAGTTGGGAACTCTGATTCCAGTGGATTCGCATTTTATGTATATCAAATGCCACATCTAAAAATTTTTGGTGGATTTTGGATAAATACTGAAAGGATGAGCGGCGAATCGACCAACTAGCGACTACTAACCGATTAATTTAACTTGTTTATTTAATAATGCAGTTTAAATTTAAGTGATGCGGTTAATTATTAAAGAAATAACTCATAGCAGCCATTTTCTGTGGTTTTAGAAAAACTATTTCTCGTCACATCTACTTATTTGTGCGCTAACAATATTTAAAATAAAATTACACACAGAATTGAAGCGCTACAAACAACCTGGAATGCCTTGTCAGTGCATGTAAAAAATAGCTACAAACTTTTATTGCCAATATAGGCGCAAGTTAAGATTTTTATAAGAACATTTCCTTCTTTAACGAGCTATTAAATATTTAAGTTCAAAATATTGCTTCTGATATATATATATATATGTATATGTATATATATATATATATATATATATATATATATATATATATATTATTTACACGTCGTTTTTGTAATGAATCTAACCAGGAAACCATCCCATAGTGTAATCATAAAAAAAAGTCCAAACAATCATTAATCGAAAGAGCATATATAAATTTTTTTGACGCATAAAGCATGAACCCTCGTGAGCTCGTTTTCGATTTAGAAAGTTCGCTAACAATCGGTACAACTAAAACGCCTGAATCGATAAAACTACGCCTTACTGAAATAATGAATAAAATCCAAAACAAGCAGAAGACAAAAAAGAATAGTCAAATGTGTTGATGGAATAATAAATTGCCCGTTTCGGCTTAGAGATATATTCAGTCGAGATATAATGTCTAAATATTCGCTAAAATAGAATCAAAAAAGTGGTAAAAGGCATGGTTCTGGCAGGTTTTCACAGGACTCCTCCCACTTCTTTCGGATTACTATACTTTTAATCAAACTTAAATACAGATTTCTCGAGAACTGGTTTACGAATACGAAGGATAACAGTTCATGCGTGAAAAATCACGTTATATTACGCTCTCTCAAATAAACATAATTTAATTGATTTCTATTATTACAGTATTGGCATGGTTTACTGGTATGAACAGATCTGTTTTATTTAAACGGTTTTATTTTCATAAGGAACGAAATGACAACTTTGCTTTTATTATAGCAAAGGTTTTCAAGTTAAAGGATTACTTTACCATGTCAAGTATTTTGAATAGATAAATTAAATATTTTAGATTTTTTTTTTTTTTTTTAATATTTAAATGTTAAACTATATACTTCATTAGCGTATTATTATAGCAGGCATTTTTGATGTTGCATATGTAATAAAAAAGGATAACTATAAATCGAATTTAGTCGTTATTTTATGAAATTGCACATTCATTATGAACATAAATATTATGCACATACATATTTCTGTTTACTGCATTTTATTTCGGTGTATTACAATTAGATATCACATTTTCTACACGACAATCAAGTGATAAATATAGTGGTAAGCAAAAATTGAGGACGGAGCAGAAAATCAGCTTTAAATGGTGCGAAAATGAACGCACAGACAGACCAGGCTAAAAACTTAGAAGAGACTGGTACTTTAGAACATATGTGTTTATAGCATATGATGTAGAATGAGGCGTAAAATATGAGTTCCAAAAGCGTAGGCGAAATACGATCAGTAATTCTTAAATGGGTTTGTTTGATGTAGCGTGATTTCAATTACATTATGGTGCTGATACTGTGTATTATACTCAGCAGGCTGTCCAGTAACTGTAGCCTGCATGCTTTGGATGATTTTATCTAATACTGAGTGATTTTGGAAACTTGAATATTTTCGAAATGCGACTAATATAGCGAAGAAACGAATGGTTTTGCAGAGCATTGTTCATGATACTGAATACAGTGTGGTGACAGGCCTCATTTCTTTCTTGATACTTCCATAAGTATTTTGCTTTCGGAATTTTAAATAGTAAGGTTGAACGGTTATTAAGTGAAAAATTATTAGATAAATATACTGGTGGAAGGAGATGGGAAAAAAGGCGAATGTTGCCATCCGGGAATAGCATTTTAAACAATGAGAACCAAAGACAACAACTTCTAACTAAAGACTTAACACAACCAAAGACTTCAGTCGTGAATGTGATAGAGAAACATTAGTGATTTATCAGCAATATATTATTCTACCATAGCCTCCTAAACTAGATGCCTTCCGCGTGGCTCGGAAACTTGGCGGCAGACAGTGCCACCTGGTACAGATTGTGTGACTTTTTTATTCAACAGCCACCAAAAATATTTAAAAGTAGGATTTGATATACATAAAAGGCGAACAAAATCGAAGAAATTTCGATTATATATATCATATATCACTTCTTTAAATTATTGGTGACAGTTAAATAAAAATGTAGCACAATTTGTACCAGATGGCGCTGCCTACCGCTTTAACTGTTGCCAAGTTTCCGAGCCACGCAGAAGACATCTAGTTTAGGAGGCTATGATTCTACATATTAAAAAAGGCAAACGGTAGACAAAGAGAGGTATCTGAAAGAGCAAATAACAGATTAATGGAAGTCATATAGTGTGTATTACCAGGGCTAAAAAAGCTGCACAAACGTGGTCTATAGATTTTGCGACCTATACAGAGTGTGCCATGAATGCATAACACTGGAGAAGCTGATTTCTAAGGTCCCAGAAACACATCAACCTGACACAACAGAAACTTTCTTTAAAGCTAAAAACCAGGTTAGTGTAACATATATAAATGTGGTAAGAAAAGGGAGCAACCAACCCTTTTTTTCAGCGCCATTTAGTAAAGGTATTTGGAAGGTGAATTTATTGTTATGAAATGTTAAACCTATTCAAAATTATTCGTATCAATTTAGTTTAGAATTTATTAAAAATTACACAAATTATCAATTGTATACACACATGAGAAAAGTACAATAAATTGTTTTCTATGACTTAATCTCTGTAAATATGATTTAGACATACTTAAATATAGCACGCCATAGTTGGGAATATATTTAAAATAGACTTTTTCTTAATAATACCCATACAGTAGCAGAGTTGCTAACTTTTATAATATATTCCGGAGCCTTTTTAGCCCAGCCTGTACTTTTCACACCTGAATTTTTGCAGAAGAATTCTAAAAAAATATGTGATAACAATTAAATAATAAGAAAAAAGTTTTTAAATATTACTGGTTTGGAAAAAAGGCGGAGTGAACAATACTCCGGAATAAATTATAAAATTTGGCAGCTCTAAAGTAGTATGCTTGAAATATAGTTTTATACCATCTTAATTTATATTTTGCGAACTATTTCATATTATTTAGAATGCCTCCGAACATTTTTTTAATTACCGATATGTCTTAGATACAAAAAAAAAAAAAAAAAAAAAAAAAAAAAAAGTGTATGAGTAATTTTACTTTTGCAAGAACTCTATTTATTAATTAATATTAATTAATAAATGATAATTTTTATGTTGCAATAAAAATTCACTAGTATTTCATGCATGGAAATATGACATATAAATAATAAATGCTACACTCTTGTTACACAAATATGCATCTTAAATATTATTTTCTAAATCTCAAATTTAAGTTTAAATTAATTCATCGAATTTATATCATTTGCATCACAAGAGAAAAGTTTTATTTTTACAAATCTTGCTTTTAACTGAAACTAGAAATTAAAGATTCGAATTTTCTATTATACATCTAAATTCAGCAAATTCAGCTGATAAATATGAAACTAATGTTGTTGTTAAGATGGTGACAGTTTTGAATACAATTAGCATTTTTCTAACTCGTGAAAAAATGTGCGTCAACTAATTAGAACTCAGAAAACATATTAATTTTTTATACACGAAAAAATAGGCTATAGTTAATCATCAGTATTTTTAACGGCATATGCACTTCCTTGAAATAGTGAATTTGTTATTCAAAGTGAACTTTTTACAAACTAAAGCAGGGTGGTCACAGACCGCATTTTTTCCATTAGATCTTCCAACAATATTTTTCTTTCTGAATTTTAAGTAGTGTGTTTCTACCATTAGTTAAATAAAAATTATCATATAAATATTCTAGTGGAAGAATCAGGGAAAACAGGTGGATCTGTAACCACCCTGTAAAAGGGCTTCTGAAACAAGTGAAATTTGTTAAATATTTTGCTTTTTCATTTAATTTTAAATATGTAATGTTTATATTAAACTTATTAATACAATGAATTCGGCATTAAAATGTATGAAATAAAAGTATTCCGCAACAATATTATAAAATATTAGGATGTAGTCCATGAATACTCTTCATTCAGCGTAACATCTCGAATTAGAACAGCAAAACTCCGATTTCAACGAATATTCTTGAAACATTTCATATTTACTGTTAACTCCTCGAATATTATTGTAGCAGTCCAATTAAGCTGCCACTCGTATAGCAAAGTCAGTAGTTGGCGAATGGTCTGAAACAATAATATATATATATATATATAAATGAAAAAGAAGAAAAAGAATAATGAAAGAAATCACTTGTTTCGTAAGAGTAAAGTAAATAACATCAAATACTCCAAAGATAAAATTTTCGGTAGCTCACAAACAAAGTTCAGTCGGAACGCAAAGTGCAATCGCTCAAAGTAAATCTCTCAACAACACTGAATCTAAGTGATACACACTCTCCGGCAGAAGTTAACTTACACCTATTTATACCTTTTGGCCTTTTGACGATGGGGTTTGACGGCAGTTCTATCCAGACTCCCGAGGAAAGTATTGAAACTTGGCTCCTGTTCATCGTAGGAATGCAAAACTTCGGAAAATTAAACTACTTTATTTCGTCATAAATTTGATGACGAATTATTTGCTCACCAAGACGCAACATTTAGTCACCAGCTTGTCGCCAAGGCTGACCTCACAAAAAGTAAATGAAAGCCTTTTACTTTTATTTATTTATTTTTTCATTTTGACTCCAAATTTACTTTCTATACAATAGGAGAAACGATGCAGGGTAGATGGAGATATTTCTTAAACAAACAGAGAGGTGAGTTCTGCGTCAGCGTTACATTCCAACTTGTTCCGTAGTAAAAATAGGAAAGGACAGAGGCAATGTTATAGGGTTTATAAAAAATTACAAATACTATACACTGCACGCTTACTTTATTGATAAAAAAAAAAAAAAAAGTTCAGATCCTGGATAAACTTTAACATGGACACTTTTCAGTTATGAATAATAACCATGAATAAACAGCTTATAAAACAGAAAACTGTCGAAACATTACGGATGCCTGAAGAAATTATATATATATATATATATATATATATATATATATATATATATATATATGTAAAGAAATATATAGAGAGAAATATATATTTGTTTATAATTAATATATATATCAGAATCAGAGCTTCGTAAATACATTTGAAGAAAATTACTCTAAATATTAAGTGGCGTAGAGAAAGGGGTGGTGCTATCAATCCTCCGGTTTAGGTTGGTAGCTCTGATGTATATAATAAAAACTACCAATCAAGCAGTTTACATGGGATTTAGGAAAACGAATACATTTTTTTTTAATTACAAAATTGAGAGGTTCGTATTTAAGAAAGGTTTGGGAATAGGCTTAAAGACATAGTTAGCATTCTAGTTAACCCTTTACCTGCCGAGAAAATTTACGAGATTCACTCCAAAGTGCCACCGTTTTCTTTTAACTCCGAAATGAGTAAATCTTTCGAAAACACTGTCAAGATCACTTTCAAGATCATTTAATGCATTGTCAATTCGCGCCAGTAGTTTTACTGATAAATGTAAAATTCAAAGTATCGTACTTCGTGAAAACATATATATACGCCCGGGGATGTTAAGGAGTTAATATTCCGTAGAACTGTTAGTATCTGCCCCTTTTTCTACAGCAGTTAAATTTTAGAGAAATTCTCTCCAAATGTAATTTCGATTATATAGGAAGAAAACTACTCCAAAAATGACTGGTGTGAAAAACAAGGTAATTACTAACACTACTATACAAATATAATGTTGCCAGCCATGCTAAAAGATGGCATAAAACCTTTTGATACGCAAAACAATTACGCTCATTTAAATTTGTCTTCTATCAGAATTTTCGAATAAAATTAAAATACAAGTATTAAAGTATTGTTATACAAGTATTAAATACAGTATTTTTCGACTGTGTTATAATGGGAAATTTTGTTAAAATATTCGCTGATGAGTTTCTGCAGTTGGAACTTAAAACTGAGTCTTCACGGCGATTACACCGCTTATTCAGGGGTTAAGAAATTAAGTAATTTCTCATAGATTTCAACAACCGTATCTATTAAGACAGATTATGATTTATGCATAAGGAGGAAAAAAATTGATTGTTTTGATGAAGGTGTTGAAACAACACGATATACATATAGAAAACGGAATTTTATGCAGAACTCATACCGCTATTTACCAAAATGAATTTTTCCTTAAATAATCTGTGATTGAATGGGGAGAAAACTTTTCAGCATAAATAGTGGTATGAAATCTGTACCAAATCCCATCCTTGTGCATACCTTAAGAAATGATAGAAGAAATTATACTTTTGTTGTCAAACAAAAAGTTTAGAAATGAAAAAACGGTTTTACAACTGGATTTAACTCTAGGGCATAGTAATAAAATTATGCACGACTAATGTTAAGAGAATGTCAGAATTCGTTTCGTTTTCCTCCTTTATTTCGAGCAAAAAGAAATACTTTATATCAAACTTCGTATAACAAAAGAAGACAACTACAAATTTAATTACATAAAAAAATTATTTTTAAAAACTAATGAATACACAAGAAATGAAAGATTTTGCTGAATATAGAAATAAGGAACATTTTTACTTTTTCTTCTGTTTTTATTTATAAATAAATCCGTGTACTGTACGTTTTATTTAAAGCTCTACTGCAAACAACTACCATTAATGCATTAAAAAAAAATAAAAACCTTTTTTGTGCATACATATATTTCTACAGTAAAACATCTCTACAATTAAAAAATAAATTTAAAAAATGAAAGCTCAAATAATAGCATAAAAATTTTTGCAGAATTTTAATGGAGTTTGAATACGTTACATGTTAAAAAACTCACTGAGACATAAATAAAGAAACGTCGTTTACACTTTTAAATAGCGCAGGGAAAGATATTAGTTACACTAATGACAGGGAAAATTTTTGAAATCTCTCGTTTTTTGAAACGTATAAAGGGCTAAGTACTGTCTGACGAAAAAAGAAAGAAGAAAAGAGAAGAAAACCCTAATTATAAGTTCTGATAGTTTTCAGCAGAATAACTCTTAAGTACCTGCTTAAAGTAAAACGTTAATTTTTAATATTTGAAAGCGAAATATTTTGCGTGTTAATGGAGAACAAAAACAAAACATGATTCAATAAACTTCGATTACCGTGTTATTTAAAATTAAATACAGTGTTTAATACAATTAAGAGCATAAATAAATGTTAAATTAAAAATATTACGAATTTTTTTAGTTATTATAAAAGTTAAATTAGACAGTTAAATTAGACAGTTAAAGAATTAAAATTAATTAGTTTAATTAGAGATGAAACATTTATTTACAATAGGGTAATCTTAAAAAAAAAATGTATATGTGATATGATTTATATTATTGTTTGGGCGTAGATGTAGGGGATTAATGGCAATTGACTGCATGTGGATATGGGTCGTACGCAGAGCCTGATTAAGGGGGAAGCACAAATTATTTATACTTACACCGTTATTTTTTAACAAATACTTTCCTCCTACAATAAACAGAAAATTCTCATTAAAAATTATTTTAAAAGAAATCTGGTGTCTAATAACGGTGAGTAAATTGGATTGGTTTACACCGTTCATTTTTTATAAAAAGTATTTCCTCGTCAAAGCGTGGAATTTCTATGACATAAAGTAAAAAATAATTGTAAAAATATTCCGGTGAGAGCAGAGATAGTGTGTGCTTCCCCCTTAATCAGGCTCTGGTCGTACGCTTGGGAAAAAAAAAATGGCTTATACATGCTGGTCTTTTTGAGCATCCTAGACATTTGTTACATTTGTTTTTTTTTTCTAAGAAAGCGGCAAAATATTAATACCTATGACTTTTGTCTACAGCCAACATTTTAATCTATTCTAGAGCATTTTTAGACCTGCCTTTATTCCATACCACTATTTTTTTAAAGAGTAAAAATTTTTTTTTTAATTTTATCGTAACTGTATGTTGGAGTAAAATACTCTAAAAATCATTAAAACAAGTAAAAGCTAAAACGTAAGAAACGCCAAAGAGAAAAATGTTTGGGAATCAGACAGCTCTTTCGCTAATTTTTAGCGTACCGTCTTTAGTGAATAAAGATATTAGAGAGCAATATCAATACCCGCCTATTTTTTTCTCACCAGTCTTTTTTTTTTTTTTAAGTGTAGTTCTTATTTAATCGCAATTACATTTGGAGAGAATTACTCTAAAAATTGAGCGGTGTAGAAAAAGGGGCAGTACTAACAGCAGGGCCTGATTAAGACCGGGGCACACATTCTTTTCACTTACACCATTGATTTTAAAAATACTTTCGTCCTATAATAAAGAGAAAATTCTCATCGAAATAAGAAGATATTTATTAAAAAAAAAAAAATACTAGTATGTAACTATCGATGAGTAAATTCGATGATTTTACACCGTTCATTTTTTATACAAATAATTTACTAATTCAAACGTGGAATTTGTATGATATGGAACAAAGAATAATCGTAAAAAATTCCGATGAGAGATTGGCGCCAGCCTTTAATCAGGCTCTCACTAACTGTAGACCTGCTAACTATGCTAGTTTCTAAGAAATGGCATTAAGCCCCGCTTTTTTTCCACACTTATTTAATCATGAGAACATATTGCTGAATATTACTCTACAACTATTCTGGTGTAATAAAAAGGCGGGATCTAATCCCATTACAGATAAACTAGCATAGTTAGCAGGTCTATGACTGTACTATAGAATATTAATTATCATTGTGGCATCTATAATCTAGAGGTATGTATGTGTTCGTTGGTTTAATGTAATTGGCTAATTTTTTTTAGAACTAATAAAACTCTTAGTGGATTAATAAATGAATTGATTTTATTTATTTATTTATTTTTTACCCAAATATATAGTTATATTTACGTATTTATTATAAAAATTATATGAAAAATAATTCAAGTAAACATTTTTAAAAACATTGTAAATGAAGTTATCGTATTTTTATGATTAACGTATACATGTTGAAAAACATAATCCATTTATTCGATGGTAAAATTAATTCTACTCCACCATTTAGAATATATTTATATAAAACGAATGCTTGAAGTAGTCACTGAATAGAAAAAAAAAGTAATCTTTTACGTGCTCTTTCTATTTCCACTAGAATATTCATCTTGAAATTCTCATTTTAAAGAAATCGTTTGGATATTGTGTTTGTTCATATTAAATATGCGCAACTGAAAATTGAATGTCAAAATATGACAGCTTCGGAATATTTTCAATTCATCATATTTGCTTGAGGAATGCACGTTTGAAAATGTAAATATTCATAATGTTCACGAAGTTGAAACGTCGACATCTAAAAAGATGATTGTGCATTAAAAACATAAAATATGTTATTTTTTATGAATTTAAGAAACAGTAAGTTTATTGAGTAATATAATGAAAGAAAAAAAGTAGATATATTATTGTCCTTAAGAAAATTCATAGCTGCCAGTTTTTTTAATTTATTCCGGAATGTTCTTAGCCTCGCCCTTTTTTCTCACCGTAATTATTTTAGAGTAATTTTCTCCATATTTAATCCTAGTTATGTATTAAAGAAAATTTTTCTACAAATATTACGGTGTGAAAAAAGGGCGGGACTAACAACATTCCGGAATAAATTAAAAAGCTTGGCAGCTATGAAAATTGAATGATTTACTTACTTTTCTTTTTATTAAAAAAATATTAAATTGCACCACTGAAATGGTGTACAAACTAGTGTTTCTATTTATCACGCTCTAATTATATACATAAAAGTAGTTATATTTACTTTTATGAAACAATGTAAAATGAAAACAAATAAAGGATTTTTTTTTCCCAAGTATATTATACTCACATAATTTTGCGAAGGATAAGATATGGGCTTGTGATTATTGCATTCAAATGTATAAAGTAATAGTTGAATAAAGTAAAAAAAAAAAAAAAAAAAAATTCTTCCGTAATTGCTGAAACGTTTTGGAGAAATCCCTGTTGATATTCTAAACGTTTTAGGGTTCTTTCTGCGTGTTTGTGTGTCAGTGTGTTCCGCGATAGCCGATTCAAAAATCACCTAATAACATACAATTTGGTAAAAACATGTACATGAACCACATATCAAAATATATTTAAAAACTGTTTAGTGTTATCTATTGTGTTAACGGCCCTCTTCACTTACAGTCGCCGGAAGCAGAAGCTAATGTTATTCTATGGGGAAATTTTCTTTACAAATAGCTTATTAACTAATAAATATATTTTAATTCTGTTTTAACATTCAGAAAATTCCCAACAGTTAAATTGAGGGACCTTTTTTAAAATTGTATTTTTTTTTATTTTCAATATTTTATTTTGAAATTGCAAAATGAAAAAAATTCACACATTGAAAATTCGTATTTTTCAGCTTGAAAATAAAATATGCAAAATTAAAAAAATAATTTTTTAAAGAAGGTCCGTCAATTTAACAGCTGGGATTTTCAGAATGTGAAAACAGAATTTAAAAATATGTATTAGTTAATAAGTTATTTGTAAAGAAAAATTTCGCATAGAATAACATTAGCTTCGGCTTCTGGCAGCGGTGAGTGAAGCGCGCCCTTAAAGGCGATAAAATATACAGTAGTTAAAAAAAAAAGAAAAAAAAAAATTAGTCTTTCCACTCGCACTGCCTTCTTTCACTTTATACAGGGATAAAGAATTCTGCTTTTACTTCCACCAGTATTTCTATATAGAAATATTTATCATATTTTTACACTTATTTTTGTGATTTTACATGTTCGAAATTTTTTTAGGAAAGTACTGACGAAAAAAAAAAAAAAAAAAAAAAAAAAAAAGGCGGAACACTTTTATTTTTGTTGTATTATTATAGGCGTATTATCACATTTATAGGCGTTTTATCCCATAACATGTGAGGTACCGTATTTAACCTATTACATGCTATTGCCGTTTATTTGGGACTATACATTTTTTATTGTTATTTAGAATAATTTAGATAATGAATTTCGTCGCTGTCAAAATGGTAACTCTTTATATAATGCATTTAATTGTTCGTAGTTGTTTTGATGCAGTAATATTTTTTCAGTAACTTAAATTTTTCAATTATTAAAAGGAAAGAAATATATTTACAAATTTCGACAAATACTGGGTTAAACATATCTAGTTTATTTTAAACTGCAGATCAAAGTCATTTAGAAATTTTTATTTTACAAAAAAAATTTCAACCATTCCGTTTCAATTTTGTACATTTACAGTAATATCCGGCCTATAATCCGCAGGAAAGGATATGTCATTTCTCCACCAGAAATTTTATTTAACAAAAAAAATAATATTTTTTTCGAAGGAACATCTCTTACTATTATAACTTTATAATAACAGGACACTTGGCGTTGGAATATTAAAACGCGAATAAACTACTACCTCAGAAACGCCAAAGAAAAATATTGGAAATGCAAAATCCGCAGGAAAGGATATGTCATTTCTCCACCAGAAATTTTATTTAACAAAAAAAAAAAAAAAAATTTTTTTTCGAAGGAACATCTCTTACTATTATAACTTTATAATAACAGGAGATTTGGCGTTGGAATATTAAAACGCGAATAAATACTACCTCAGAAACGCCAAAGAAAAATATTGGAAATGCAAAATCCGCAGGAAAGGATATGCCATTTCTCCACCAGAAATTTTATTTAACAAAAAAGAAATAATATTTTTTTCGAAGGAATATCTCTTACTATTATAACTTTATAATAACAGGAGATATGGCGTTTGAATATAAAAACGAGAATAAACTACTACCTCAAAAACGCCAAAGAAAAATATTGGAAATGCATACAGCTGTTTCGGTAGCCTTAAGCGTACCGTCTTCAGTGCAAAAAGGCTTTTGCCCTTTTAGCACTGAAGACGGTACGCTTAAGGCTACCGAAACAGCTGTATGCATTTCCAATATTTTTCTTTGGCGTTTCTGATGTAGTAGATTATTCGGGTTTTAATATTATAACTTTAATTGTCAATTAAAATTTCTGGTGCAAAACTGGCTTGTTTAATCTCGGGTTATAGGCCGGAAATTACTGTATTTGTAAAAAATTAAAACTTTCATAATATTTTGAAAGGCATTTCAAACTTAAAATGTTTAAAACAATTGTATAACAGATGTTAATTAAAAAAAAAATGTAAGTTAAAAATAAGTTTAAACGCATAAAACAAAAACCTTCTGTGCGATTTTTATAGTACTTCGTCAGTATGTTGTGCTCGTCTGATGAGGTGCTAAAAACAGAGCTGCGACTTTTATTTGAAAGGCGACTTCTTTTCTTTTTTATTCTTTTCGGAGCATTATTTCAAAAAACTAAAATTTATAGTACATTTATAAAATTTATAATACATTATGTAATACGCAGTTTGCCTGTATAAATTTATTCTAAATTTTAAGTTATGGAAATAGTGGTACGAAAATAATAATAAGATGTCATCTACGACAACACTGTAAAAAAAAAAAAAAAAAAAAAAAAAAAAAAATAGCACAAAACAGTTATGTTTTATGTGCTTTTACGTATTTTTAACTTTTATTTTACTATACCTTTTTAAATAAATATCTCTTATATTTTTAAAACATTTTTTATTAAATAAATGAGACGAAATGTTTTAAAAATATTTTAATTGTATTTCATATTATTCAGAATTTACCTTCGAAACCATACCTTGAAATGTATTGGACTAATTTTATGTAGGCAATAATATTATTCTGAACTGTACACATAAGAAATAAAATTACGAATACCCTACACAACGCACACAAAAAAGGGCGGATCTTTCAATTAACTTCAAGACATTTACATCATTTTACTAATATATATCGGATATCATTTGTGGGTTACAAAAAAGAAAAAAAAGGAGGGGGGGGGGAGTAATATTTTTTATACTATATTTTATGTGAAAAATGCTTTTGGGCTAATAAAGAAAATACGTCAATTAATTTTTCTTTAGTGCAGCCTAATTATAAAATTTGTACCAAAAATTTCACCAACAGACGTAATGTATTTGAATACTCTTGCATGTGCCTGTAGGCGAAATATTTCGTCAATTTTGGTAAGTGCTTTATCATGGTTCGTACGACCACGCCTTTCTTCAAGGACTCCTCCAGCAATATTTTTATATATTTTATTTTCTTTAAAGTTTTAAGACCTTTTTATTACAAAAATTGCTATATAATATTACTGGTACCAAAAATCAAGAAAATTCAAGGACTGCATGAACTGTGTTTATGTAGCACCCCATAAAGTGCAGAATGAAAATATTTAATTTTGATGTTCTGGTGATAACTGGGTTATGCTGATAGCAAACGCATAGACAGCCACAAAGACTTACTGATCAATCGCTTAAACCTGATTTCCGGATTCATGCGATCTATAAACGTGTCAATACGGTAAATCTAAATTTCGAAAATACAACCCCAAAACAATACTTGATCTGCCATATATGGGTAAATAGAAAAAAGTATTTAAATAGTTTAGATAATAGGCATCCGAAAGTGTGCTTTCCAAAAACTAAAGTAAACGCTTACCACATTACAGAGAAATACAAGAAACTTCAGTATAAAATAAAAACATTAGGGAAACGCTTGTTTATTGAAAATGGATATAATACTTAATATTCTTTTGACCCAAGACTTTGAATTAAGCGAGTAATATTAAGGTATTTCTAAAAACAAACTGCATACACAACGCCTTAATTAATTATTCACATTACATATAAAAGTGATTTAAATTTCAGTAAAAACAAAAAGAACACACCTACAGGGTGGTAACAGATAAAAAAATTTCCATGATTCTTCCACCAATCTATATATTAGTTTGAAACGTGTTTTTGTCTATCTCCACTAAATTGAGAGGACGGCTAGGTGTAAAAATTTGGTTGAGGTGTCTAAACAAAGGTCTTGGTCTGTAGATATGTTATGAAAAGAGAAAAATAAAAAAAGTCGAACGGTCACCCCGTTGGCGAGCATAACTCAGCTCCAAATTATTTCACGGTGAAGAAATTGTACATGGAAAGACTAGACTAGAATACTAAAAAATCAATATCTCCGATTTTGGAATTTTCAATTTTAAAGGGGGGGAAAGGGGGAAAGTAGATTTGAAGGGGGGGGGGAATTAGTTTGAGAGGGAAATACGTTCTAGAACCACACATGTAGCACCTCATTTTAAAGGTCTTGAAATTTCATGTTGATTGGTGATGTTTGTATAAAATATAGGGCCCGCACTGGTGGTGAAAAATGGAACTAGGTGATTTTGTAGTAGGCCCTATCATGTTGCACCTTACGTTAAAGGTCTTGGTATTTCCTGATGGTTGGTGATGCTCGTACAGAACACACTGTGCCCCTGCCGGTGGGAAGTGCAACTAAAGGATTTTGCAGTTGACACCACCATGTGACATCTTATTTGAGAGGTCTTGGAAATTCAAGGTGATTGGTGATGCTCATACTGCGCTCCCTAGTGGAGGAAAGTGGATTTTGCAGCGCGTGCGTAGCATGCCTGCTATACGGTGCCGCAGCAGAAGCCACAGTCAGCAATAACACGAGTCAGAGGTTCGTTCGGTTCAAGGTTAACTTTTGATAATTTTTTCATGTTATTAGCGGCCTGCATATACGTGCCGCAGGCACTGGGTCACGAACCCGAGTTCTGTTCTGTTTGAGGTAATTTTTTTTGTTACAGATGATTATTTTTTTTTTTTGTGATGTTTTCATTTAAAAATAGAAATTCAAACAAAATAGAGTTAAAGATATAAAACCATACAAATTTAAGGTTGTTATCATGGGCCCGGGCAATGCTGGGCGGGTTCGTTCCGTTCTAGGTTAATTTTTTGGAGTATTTTCATGGTATTAGTGGCCCGCGTATGCGCTGCCATAGGCACCGGGGTCACAAGGCAGAGTTTCGTTCGGTTCGAGGTAATTTTTTTTTGTTACAGCTGATTATTTTTTTTTTCGCAATGCTTTCATTTAAAAATAGAAATTCAAACAAAATCGAGTTAAAGATATAAAATCATACATATTTAAGGTTCACTTAAGGTTGTTATCATGGGCCCGGGCACTGCCGGGCGGGTTCGTTCGGTTCTGCCTTTTTTGCCACTACTAATTTCAGAGCTGCTAACCTAATCCGGCAAATTGTTAACGCCTATTGAAAAACGCCCCTTTTTCTAAACCACTTAATTTTTAGAGCAATTCTCTTCAAATATATCTATGATGAATTAAGTAGAAAAATACTCTAAAAATTAAGTGGTGTAGAAAAAGGGGCGGTACTAACAATTTGCCGCATTAGGTTGGTAGCTCTGTAATTTTATACAGAAATAATTCAAGTATAGGGTAAACCCGTGTACCTAGGGCCATCATGTACCCAGGTCCACCCCACTTTACTTGAATAATATTTAGTTTTAAGTTTTAATATTCAGTTGGGCGAGTAACAACACCAGTTGCTACATTTACAATCACTTTGAAACCATTCAAGAGAATGATTTTACAAGTTACATGTACAAAAATAATTTACATGGTTTGAAGTAAAATTTTGCAGCTTATATCTTTTGCTATTTTACAAAAGTCAGTCAAATAATTTTCTTTTATTTCTAGCGTATATTTTTTCTTGTTATATTGAGAAATAAATGAGATACTTAATTAGCCTTCTCTATGTGTGGGTTTTTTAATGGAAGGTATTTTGAATGAAGTTACCAAAACTTGTACCGAGGGCCACATAGCTGAATTGTACCTGCCCTAGGTACAATTTCAATCTTATTCTTCATGTTGTTACAATTTAACTGAAAAACTTTTATAATTAAATGAAGGATAATGTTGTATGAGTGACATTGCTTCAAACCACCACCAGTCATAAGCTTCAACCGTTGGACAGAGGTGTGTTTGGTCCTTATAAGATATACTACAGTACAGCCTGTAGGAATTGGATGCTGGCAAACCAATCACTATATATGACGCTGATGAAAATGTTGGCAAGTCCTATCCATCGGTCTTTACTCCTATGAACATTCTATCAGGTTTTAGGGTAACTGGCATATAGCCAGCGACTCAGAACACATTCACTGACGAGGAAGCCATCCCATACTGTAATCGTAAAAAAAAAAAAAAAAAAATCAAAACAAGCATTAATCGAAAAAGCTTATATAAATATGTTTGTTGACGCATAAAACATTAGCCCTCGTGAGCTCGTTTTCGAGTTATAAATTCTGAAAGTTCTCTAATTATCGGTGAAACCACGCCTCAATCGATAACACCACGTCTTACGGAAATAAAGAATGAAATCCAAAACAAGCAGAAATTGAAAGAACATAGACAAAATTGTTCTTTGATGCATTCATCAGTTGCCTATTTCAGCTTTGAGATATATTCAATTGAGATATAATGCCTACAAATCCGCTAAATTTCGATAAAAGTCATGGTTCTAGCAAATTTTGATGAGACTCCCCCCACTCCTTTCTCGTTACTCAATTAAATTTTTACTCAAACTTAAATATAGATTTCTCGAGATCGGACTTATGAGGGGTAACAGTTTGTGCATCAAAAATCATGTTATATTATGCCTTCTCGAACGAACATAATTTAATTGATTTATATTATTACGCTATTCGGATGGTTTCATGGTTAGAGCGAATATTTAAATTCAAATGTGGCTGAGAGACAAGCTCCCTCCATAAATTTCCATAAAAAGAATTTCTTCAGAAATATAGTGAATCAACAATGATGGAACAGTACCTGTTTCATGTTCTGTTTAAATTTCGAAACCTTCATCATCTAACATATTTTCGTGTGTCATGCTTGAACAGGTGCAACTTTTTCTGAAGCAAAACCTCGTATAAAAACTACTCAAAGAAAAGATGTGGTCGTAAACCAGGAAGATCTAGAAATTTAAGAAACATTCCAGAAAAGAAAAAAAAAAAAATGAAAAAAAGTATTGAAAAAAAAAAGTATGCTACTAGAATATAACCCCCCCCCCCCCCAAAAAAAAAAAAAAAAAAGAGTGAAAAATCAGGTTTTCAAATTAAGGCAACATCATGATAATTAACATATGATAAATAAATGTGCTACTTGCTATTGTTTCTTATATAAAATATATGTTTAGATGTTTATTTTCGATTTATTACAAAGTGAAATCTAATTTTAAGGGAATAGCCCTAGGTACACTGAGGCCCTAGGTACGTTGAGGTCTGGTCCTAGGTACAATGTGGTCTGACCCTAGGTACAATAAGCGTGTTGTACCTAGGGCCATGTGTGAAATTTATTTAAAAACCTTCTATTTGTCAGGATTTTATTTTAAGTGTTTATATTAATCTCAATTAAAAAAAATTAGTTCTAAAGATCATACACATACATACATGTACATATAAATGTACATATCAGTTTCATGATTTTTAGCAGGTAAGGGGCTCTGTTTTTGGGAATTGAAAAAGGGCGGCCCTAGGTACAATGAGGGTGTTGTACCTAGGGCCATGAGTGAAGTTTATTTTAAAACCTTCTATTTGTCAGGATTTATTATTTTACGTATTTATATTAATCCGAACTGAAAGTAAATAATCCTAAAGATATGTAAATATCAGTTTCATAATTTTAAACAGGGCAAGGTCTCTGTTTTCTGCCATTGAAAAAAAGCGGCCCTAGGTTCACGGGTCTCCCCTACTTATGTTAATGTGCCATGATTTTACCAGGGGTCGTACTCTCCGCTTTTTTCGGACGCTCTCAAACAAAAGAATATTTCACTGACTTTGGAACCACTAATTTTAAACAGAAAAACTTCTGAATATGTTTATTATATTATTCCATAAAAACAGTGGTAGCAATAAATTAAAAAATTTCTTATTACTTAGAGTGTCCTGAAAAAAAGGCGGTGAGTACGACCTCTGTAATACAAAGTAGAGATTATTTTATAAAGACAGTGGTGGCAATAAATTTGAAAATTTTTCATCTATGAGACTGTCCTGAAAAAACGGTAGAAAGTACGACCCCTATATTCAGTATGTACACTGTGTAAAAAAAGTAGGACACTAGATATTTTTAGAAAAAAAAAAAAAAAAAAAGGTATCTTTTGTTTTTCACGAAATTATTTTTATGTTAAAAGATTTTGCAAATCATTTAACAAGTAAATATCAGTTTCAATACCATGATTTTTAAAAATAAATTATTAATGAACACAAATATAATTCCTATTTCTTTTAACTCTGTAAAAAAAGTAGAAGGATAGTAATACAAAATGTAAAATACAGGCAATATTAGTAAGGAATACACTTCTGATTGGTTATTATGACTTCGAATATTCTAATTGGTAGTGAATCATACAAAGATTGGATACCTATTTGGCTAAAACTAGCCTATGAGCTGTTCAAAGCTACTTGAAGATCAGTAAGGAATTTAAACGCTTTTCCACTAGCATATACTTGATGAGCAAACATTGGCCAGACGTTTTCCACTGTATTAAGATCAGGGCTTTAAGTTGACTTAGGTAAAACCTGCACAATATTTGCCGCGAACCAATTTTTAACTATATGGTGATGTAAATGGCGGCTTCATCTTGTTGAAACAGTCATTCTTATCCTCCTAATTCAGAGCCATAAGGAAGAAGCTAAGAATTCAGCCCTTCAATATAGCCTGCATGTTTTTGCATACCACTGAAGAAAACCAGACTTGTTCTTTTTCCATATCCAAATGCTTACTAGTTCATCACCCCCTCCCCTCATTTGTCGAGTTGAATAAAATTCTTCTTTATTCTTCAGACAGTGCCAGTATTATTGGTAACCATCTGAATTGTCTAAGGTAAACTTTTTTTCATTATAAAAGTCCCATCTGAGATCCATGACACGAGTTTTTAAACCCATGGTAAACGGTAATCAATCAGTGTTTTTTTTTTTTTTTTTTTTTTTTTTTTTTTTCCACTTTGGATGATGCTTCCGCTTTCTGAAAATGAATTATTTGGATCTTTTTATGTAGTTGTAAACTGTTTGCCTTGTCACATGAGTAAGTCCAGCTTGATTTGGGGCCTTTGCGATACTACCATTGTTTTTTTAAGCTCATGAGCAAGTTTTCTTTCATAGCAAGGCATTAATTTTCAGGCCTACCAGTCTTCTTTCTTTTCCTATTTCTATCTGGCTTTTTGATAAAATTAGAAAGTGTATTGGGGCTGACTTGCAGCATACGAACAATCTGTCTAACACCTTTACCATTAATTTTATCTGCAACAATTTCCCCCTTTTGGAAATAATTTTAAGGTATTATTCTAGGCAGTCTGAAAAGAATATAACAATACAATTTTTTACAAAATACGTATTCCTCAACAAAAACAGTTAAAGAAAATTCAATATTTACTTATTTACTCATGCACTGTCCACCAAATAATTTTTGAAAGTGTCCTTCTACTTTTTTTACACTCTCGAAATCATAATAGCTAGTTTTTTTACAATCCACTAATTAGCATTAGTCGTAGAGATTTCATTTTTACGTGAAATTAAAGAAAACTTCGTTAAACATAATCTGTATAGAAATCTAATAGCCTGGATAAAAATACAATAATTTACAAAAATTGTCCTTCTACTTTTTTTTTACACAGTGAATTATGTATTATAGAAAATTTTATTATTAATTAGGATACTGGTTATTGTTGTAAAATAGCATTGGAAGGTGAAATATCCCCATGTATGACTGACACTACATTTACTAGAGTTGCCAACTTTTATATATTTCGAAGCTTCATTAGCCTCACCTTTCACCATAACACTTTTTTCAAGAGTTTTTTTTTTTCTTATTTTATCGTAGTTATAATATTAAAGAAATTTATTCAATAAATAAAGTGGAATTAAATGAAGGCGGGACTCAAAAACGCTCCAAAATAAATTAAAAATTTGGCAACTCTGTACTGACTGTGGAATTACAAACAGATTAAAAACTGTAAGCGTGGCACGCCTTTTCATTAAAATGTTCATGAATATCGATTTTGTTTTGCGCATAGCGCTCTAGTTCTGTATACTTTTACCATATATGCCAATATTTTAATTTATCCGAAGTATTTTTAGCCCCACCATAATTACCTACCACTTATTTCTTACGAGTAAATTTTTCTCATTTTATCGACGTTATACAACCGAGAATTATTTATTTATTTATTTATTTAATGAAGTGATGCAAAATAAAGGTGGACCTAAAAATACTCCAGAATAAATTAAAATCCTGACTCCTATGCTTTTAACCGTAGTCAATGGTTTAAAACTTTGTATCCCACCGGCACTTTAAAGTTATATCAAAAAAATTTCTCAATATAGCCTGAATTTACTACAGGATTTCATTGGCTCTATAGTTTAAGCTTTAATCCCTATAGTTTAAGCTTTCCCTATAGTTGAGCTATAGTTTAAGCTATTTTAAATATTTTCGCGACCGCTGATGTAGATTCACGTCATTTGAAAATCTGTAACTCCTCCAGTGGTCGTTTCTTTCGCAATTTGTGTGCTATTTATTTCTTAAATATATAACCAATATTCACATTTTTACAATGAAATATACTATGGATACAAATACTTGGATAAGAAAGAATATAATTATAATGTATATCCATTTCTAATATAATAGTGAATACAGAAAATTTTGCTCTGAAATATTGTATCATGGGAGCATAGCCCCCACTGAACTGTCAAAAATTCAAAATCATGCGGTCGCGAAAGTGAGATGATTCTCATGCATAAATAAATATAATAAAATAGTTTCAAACTACTTTTCCAAAAATAAAATAATTTCGGATATATAAAGCGTTAAAACGTAAATATAAATAATTGACATCTAACATTCATATAGGTATATATAAAAAATAAAAATACATTTCTCTCAAAATTTATTTTGCTGATATTATTTCTGGAAAAAAAAAAAAAAAAAAAAAAAAAAAAAATTACTTGTTTTAGTTTCATAAAGTAAAAAAAAAAAAAACTTTTTTAAAGTGATACCATGCTATTAATATTTCATGTATAACATTTTTATATTTTTTAACTAATGCGAAGTAGGGAGGAAATTAGTTTATGCATATTCATATTTACTGCTAATAAAATATTTTTCCAACTTGTAGTTTTATTTATTCTGAAACAATTATATATAATGAACAACAATTTGTTATCTTAAATTATTTTCACTTTCACTTTTGTGCAAGTAATACCATATTTTGAGAAGTAATTACTTCCAGAGGAAATTAACTTTCCCATACTCTGTTTAAATAGTAACCGTACCATTCTTTGTACTTTGAAAAAATAATATCCAATTAGAAGAAAGCAAGCACATTGCGAAAATTTGAGACAATCCCTTAACTTTTAATAAAGAAAATTTTCTGCCTGATTTTATTCAGTAGCTTGATATTTATGCAACTACGTTCGAAAACATGAAGATAAAATCGATATTTTATGAATTGTAGAACATATTTTACAGAAAATATTTTCTTTATTGAGATAAAATGAAAAGTTTTTTTGTTTTGTTTTACTTAAATGATATATATATATATATATATATATATATATATATAAATGTAATTGAGGGTTTTATTTAAAAAAAATATTAATCGTATATATATATATGTATGTATATATCAGGGATGGAACACGGGCGCAGAATTCATACCGGAATCTGTTTAAGAAATTTTACTACCTATAATATCGTTGATTTAAGAAGTAGAAAATTTTCTTACATTGATAGTGGTATGAATACTGCGCCCGTGTTCCATCCCTGATATATATATATATATCAATAATTTTTAAAAGTAATATTTTTGTCTTTCTGCTAAAATTATCTATTCTTTATAGTTAGTTCAAAGTTTCATTTGAATGAAAGAAGTTCAATTAAAGTTCAATAACTTTTTATTGTAAATAAATTATTGTTCAAAGATTTTAAATTTTAGAAGAACTTATGGAAAACCACGCAAGAAAAAATAATGACTTACTATTAACATGAGAACAAATCACGGGTATAGGTAAAACAACAGTGATGAGGAAGTACTCGCCTTTTATTCTACCACCATATTTATGTATAAATCGTTATTGTCAGAGCCTGATTAAGGGGGAAGCACACATTATTTATACTTACACCGTTATTTTTTAACAAATACTTTCCTCCTATAATAAACAGAAAATTCTCATTAAAAATTATTTAAAAAGAATTCTGGTGTCTAATAACGGTGAGTAAATTGGATTGTTTTACACAGTTCATTTTTTATAAAAAATATTTCCTCGTCAAAGCATGGAATTTCTATGACATGAAGTAAAAAATAGTTGTAAAAATATTCCGGTGAGAGCGGAGATAATGTGTGCTTCCCCCTTAATCAGGCTCTGGTTATTGTAATCTTACAGCAACTTCGAAAACTCTGTAACACGTTCACGATCTTCCTCTGCATAAGAATGGAAATTAACTGTTTTTGATGTCACTGTTAATTCACTGGCAAAAGGAGTAAAAATAAGAAAAAAATACACAAATAAAATAAATTTAAAACTTACAAAAACGGAATCACGGTATAAAATAGAAGAAAGTATAATATTGCACAACTCGTAGAAATGTTACGGAGAGCAAGATTATGTGAATATGTTTGGCTTTATAAAAGCAGTTTTTATTTTTATTTTTATTTTCATTTTTGAGGGAATCATACGACAACTGCCTTTACTAGCACTCGGTCTTTCCGAAACACATTTGCCTTCAGAAAGGCATCTTTCTAGCATGATTACACATAAAAAAAAAGAGGGAAACACAGGACACCACAGCGTATAATCATAGCCTCCTAAACTGGATGCCATCCGTGTGGCTCGGAAACTTGGTAGCAGTTCAAGGGGTAGACAGCGCCACCTGATACAGATTGCGTGACTTTTTTATTCAACTGTCACCAATAATTTTAAAAAGTGGGATTTCATATATGTAAAAGGCGAAGAAAGATCGAAGAAACATTGATTATATATATTGTATATCATTTCTTAAAATTATTGGTGACAGTTGAATAAAAATGTCAAGCAATTTGTTCCAGGTGGTGCTGTCTACCGCTGGAATTGTTGCCACGACTCCGAGTCACGCGGAAGGCATCTGGTTTAGGAGGCTATGATATAATCTATAAGATAAGACACAGGCGAAAGAAAAGGAAAGAAAGCAGTATACATAAAATCAAAAGATTAGAGTTAAGACGGAGCCCCGCTTCGGATCTATGTCTATTGAGAAGATCGTTGTTATCATACAGTGCGTTGCATGAATATAAACGCACCTTAGCTTTAAGAATTAGAATGGTATAGAAGTGTAACAAAAAAATATGAATGGATGACACTTGATGCAAACTGTATGTGTATGATTCAAGAAATGAAAATACGAGGCAAAACAATGAAAGACCAATATTCTTTTTTATAAAATAATTTCATTGAATTTATGACAAAAATTCATGTTGCACGAATTTAAACGCACATGTAAAAAATAGATAACTGAGTAACAAATACTGCATTTAATACTTTGTAAAGCTACCATGGGCTTCTATAACAGGCAGTAAACGCCTTGGCATTGACTGATATAGTGGCATGAGGTCATCCAAGCTGATTGTTTTCCAAGCTAATTAAATGGCCGATTTTAGTTCATTTTTCGTGTTAAACTGCCTTCCGTTTATCTAAACACGGCGAACCAGAATACCCCATACGTTCTTTATTATGTTTAAATCGGGGCTTTTTGAGGGCCAATCCAGAACTTTAATTTTATTGTAACGGAACCAATTTTTCACGATCTGTGCTGTATGTACAGATACACAATCTTGCTGAAAAATATAATTTCTTCCAGCTTTCTTGGCTGATGGTCGGCGGAGGATCTTTGTGAAGATCTGGACATAATCTACAAAGGTCATAGTGTTCTCCACGAACTCTAATTTGAAAGTCCTTTAAAAACCTATGGCTGCCCACACCCTGACAGACCCACCTCCAGATTGACGTTTTGAACAGTACATTTCTTCGGTTCTCAAATCGTGCCAGTAGCTATGAAATCCGTCCGGGCCATCGGGATTAAACTTTTTTTCATCTGAGAAGATGACTTTTTCCCAATTTAGTCTATCTAGAATCCATTGTCTTGCCCATTCCAACCGCATAGCTTTGTGCTTTTGAGTGAGGGGTGGTTCCGCCTTCATTTTCTTAAATTTAATGAATGTTGCAGCTTTGATAGTTCTCCATATGGTTGTCCGATGAACACCCAGCTTGTATTGAGCCTTTATCTTCACACAGGAAATATTCTTATTCTTTTCAGCGTTGCATTTTCGATGTTTGTCGCAACTGGTGAGCTTCCCTGTTCGCTTCTTATACGCTGTTTTCTCATAATTTGCTCCTTTCTTTATATAATTTCGCACAACCCTCTCACTTCTTCCTATTTGGCGCCCAATTTCATGATTGCTAAAGCCTTTACCACGCATGAAGTCAATTTTTATCCTCTCGTCTACTGTCAAAGTTTTCCCTCTTGCCATCCTGAACAAACTCCGTAAATTTTGCACTCAGGCATTAAAACTATTTTTAGAGAACTTTAGCAACACGACTATCTATGTTTTAATTTAATTCCGGTGGCTCTGTTAAATTTTAAGCGCAAAATACAGAGTGCGTTTAATTTCGCGCAACAAGCGAAAAACAGTGAAAAATAAGAAAATGCTTAGACACTCATTTACATAAGCTCGTATGAGCCTAAACATACGTGCTCAAAGCAGCTTATTTAGTTGTTAGTCATATGCAATAACTGTAAGTCCCATTCCTTCCTTTAAAAATTTAAAAATTCTATTTCTGGTTATTGGAAAAGGTGGGTTTATATTCATGCAACGCACTGTATATAGGATAATACCTGACATAAAAGGATGATACTAGACATTCAGATGAACATATATAAACACACACTTCACTAAAAATCTGTGTTACATATATATATATATATATTTTTTTTTAGAAATTTCCTTATTTTAATTAAATAATTTGAAATATTTAAATGAAAATTTTCTAGAATGCTACCACGTTTTGATTACGAATTTATTATCTTTTTACGCAAATATTAGTGATCCAAAACGGAGGTGAAAGAAAATTTATTTATATTTACTTCTTAAAAAAAAAAAAAAAAAAAAAAAAAAAACTTTAACAGTTATTTTTCTGAAATAACTGTGTATAATTAAAGCAAATTCATTTTCTTGAAAACAACCAAACTTTTCTTCAAATAAAGCTTTTAGTGAAGTAATTATTTCCTGAAGCAACCAACGTTCCCCTGCATTTAAAAAAAGAACAACCTTATCCTTCGTTGTACTTCGCAAAATGAATGTTCAATCAGTTCTAGACAAATACATTCTCAAAATTTGAGAAAATTTCTTACTTGTAATGAAGGAGTTTTCAGTTAACATAATTCAGTTAACTGGACAATTACGAAAATACTTTCAAAAATTCGTAAGTCAAACTAAATAAAAAATTTCTGCATGAATTCCAGAAAATATATTGCATAAAAATATTTATATTAATGAATAAAAAATTTCTTTATATTTTAATAACGAAAGATTTTATTTAAGCTGAAATACAATCAGCATTATTTTTAACTGAAATTGAATAAATTTATCAGAATAAAACAAGGTGAAATTTTTGTTCTTCAATATAGTTTAATGGCGTCATGTAACTTACATATTTTAAGTGCCCCACAGAAAAAAAACATCGTCAGGCGCAAGATCCGGAGAGCGGTGTAGTCAATCCAAAAATGTTCCTCGTCCGCCGATCCAACGGTTAGGGTAGTTTTGATTTAATTAATCTCTCACGCTTTTTTTTTTAAATGAGCAGGACAATCATGATGTTGTTGTCTTCTGAAATAATTTCATCATCCGGACCATCGACAGAATTTTTAATAACTTGTGTAATGAAAGGATGAATTGTGCCCTGTAGCATTTCCAGATGAATATGATAGTACAAATACATACACGCATATTGGCCAATTGCCCAAAACGAATTTTTGGGGGTTCGGGAGTCTTTATATCGTGCAAATCAGGCGAAAACTCGCCATCGAATTTTTGGACCGAAAACAGTGCTTCAATCACCTACGGTAGTCCGGTAACGGTAGTAGCAAAATTTAAAGTGGAACAATATATAAATGTTAACTATTAAAACTGTTTAAAAAATGGAGGGGGGGAGGGGAAATGAGATATATATAATGATTAAATAAAAATGGAAAGTAGTAATTGTAGCGAAACGTTCTTATGCCAATGTGAGAAAAATATAAGTACAAGAAATTTCTTCTCATCATTATTATTATATTATATTATATTTTACTACTTCCTTTCTTTCTTTCTTTTCTTTTTTTTTTTTTTTTTTTTTTGTGTGTGTGTATTTTGTAATCTTTTTTAAATCGAAACATTTTTAAAGTAATTTTTTTTTTCATTATGAAAATAATAATAATAATAATAATAAAACAAAACTAACTTACCAAGAAATATTATCCTTTCTAAAAAATATTCCTAAATGTACTTTATTTTTAGACAATATCATAATAAAAACCAATTATACACACACACATATATATATCTATCTATATATATATAGATAGATATATATATCTTTTTTTTTTTTTTTTTTTTTTTTCATGTCGAAGTAGAATATTTAAATTTTTGCTAGTACATTGAATTTTCATTCATTTTAGTTTTAATTTTTAATTATTTTTAATATTAAGTTAAGTATAATTATATTAAATCACTATCTGTACCAACGTCACATATTTGAAAGTTAATAACAAGTAATTTAATTTCAATAAAGATTTCTGTAACAAAGAAAATGAGCTTCTAGAATTAGGTAATGCAAAATATCTTTTCTGAAAGAATATACACTTACAAAGCGGATCATTTTTAATTATTTTTATAATTATAATATACATGTATAGAATGTTAAAAATACTTTACATCTGCTACCCAATTTCTAATTCAAAGCAATTTGCTATACATGAACAAATAATTAAATTGGAAAGTATCGAAACACTGCTAAAAGCTTTCAACATAATCCGTTAATTGCTCGGACAGCTTTAAAGTACACTGATGCGTTGTTAGTATAAATAAATGATTTCATTATTACAGTGTATCCGAAATGAGAAGGAGCTAAAATATACTGTGTGTAATGAAATTCATTTGACAAGTTTCATGATTTTCAGTTTCGGTTCTCAATACATTAAAGTAAATTTCTACATGGTCATACTCGATTAAAGATTTATGCATTTATATTACAATCTTGGGAGTTGTTTACAAAGTTAGGTTTTAATATTTTTAGGAATGATTATATTTGTGATTATAGGATGTAAAGTTTAGAATTCGAGTAAATTTTTATGACTTGATAAATACGCATCAAATATCTCATTGTATGAGAAAACAGTATAATTAAATTGTGCACTTTACTGTAAAGTTTTATAAGGTATTAAAATGAAGATTAGATTAACAAGTTAGTAGATTTTAGTTAGACTAAATGTGCAACTAAGTTTTAAATATAAATCTTATAATTATTATAGTGAATTAAGCATGAACTGAGATTTCTTTTGCATGGCCAGTAATTTTTCGGGAGCGTGCGTGAGCTGTTGGGCGTGATAGGTGGAGATCTCAAGACATTGCTTACACTGCAGTAAATTATGGCAAAATAATAATTCGGATATTATCTTTAACTATATATATTACAGGTATTTCATGGACTGCCATATCAACTTTTAAAAAAGTGAAAATTGCCCAGACCAGCAATCGAACGCGGCACCTTTCTCTTAATGGCATAATGCCACATAAATTGATGTATGCCGATTGAGATTAGTTCTGCGGAAAACATTTATATAAAAAGGTTTGCGGATAACACAGAAGCACAACGGAGGACAAACAGATGGAGAAGGAGAATATAAGCAAGACATTTAAGCGTTTTGGCAGTATACTTTATTTGGGAGTATTAACACATTCGCGACCGCTGACGTAGATTCACGTCATTTGAAAATATGTAACTCGTCCGGTGGGCGTTTCTCTCGCAATTTGTATATTATTTATTTCTTAAGCATATATCCAATATCCATATTTTTACAATGAAATATAATATGGATACAAATACAGCATTAATTAGAAAGAATATAATTAGATATAATGAATAACCATTTGTAATATACATGTGAATACAAAAAATTTGATTCTAAAATATTGTAACTTGGGAGAATAACGCCTAGAGGCGGACTTTACTTTCAAAAGGACAAAAACATACGGTCGCGAAAGTGTTAAGACATTTTCCAATGTTTTTTAATACGTTGGTGGTCTAAGAAAAAAGGCTCCGTTAAAAATTAAGGCGGGGCCAGAATAATATAAATGCAATACATTTTATGATGACCACGCCTTTTTATTTATACGGGGAGACAACCGGTAATTGACGTAAGAATAATAATGGTGCAGTGGAATTTTTCACAATAAATTTAATAGGCTTTTATTTTAAATTTTATGCGGAAAAAAAAAAAAACAGATTTTGTATTAAATTAAGTTAAAGCGATCCATTAAATTTAGTGTAAAATAACTTTTTTATTCAAACAGTCTACTCTTTTATTCAAAATTTAGCATACTATCTTATAGTTGCCAACATTTTTAATTTATTCCGGAGCATTTTTAGCCCACAGTTGTCAAACTTTGCCATTGCAACTCTTTTATTGAACATTATTTTACACATCATTATATTCTATTTAATGAAATATCCGTTATGAAATGATTGCGCCTGACACAGTGTTGCCAGTCTTTGTCTGACAAAGGAAGGATCAGGCGCATACGAATTCACCAGAACCACATTCATGGAAGGAAAATGTCACTAACTCGGAAAATAACAATTTTCGTGCTGCATCCAGTAATGTAATGAGTTTAGCATGAATTATTCCACAACATGAAAAGTAGTATACATTGACAATTATTTCACGATAATTCTTTGATTGTGTGTTTCACAAATGAAGGTATTCTTAATCCAGGAGCAGTTAGGGGAAACTGTATCTCTCATTAAAAAATACCTAATGAAAAATAAATGAAGAAAACAAACGTGGTTCGTCTGTTCAATACTGTTTAACCATAGCCTCCTAAACTAGATGCCTTCCGCCTGGCTCGGAAACTTGGCAACAGTTCAAGCAGTATACAACATCACTTAATACAGATTGCGCGGCTTTTTTTATTCAACTGTAACCAATAATATTAAGAAGTGATATATGATATATATAATCGATATTTCTTCAATCCTATTAGCCATTTATATATATGAAAAGACACTTTAAAAAATTTTTGGTGGCTGTTGAATAAAAATGCCGTGCAATCTGTACCAACTGGCGCTGTCTATCTTCAAGTTTCCGAGCCACGCGGAAGGTATCTAGTTTAGGAGGCTATGGTGTAACAGGAAATGGAACTGATTTTTCCATAAAATCGTAAAAATACCATAAAATTTGTTCATTTAGCATCATCGTTTACTGGTGAAGAGCCTAAGTCTACGTTCAGCAGTCATGATAAACCTATTAAATGAGCAGATAAATTTGCCGATTCTTTGTCGTAAGTATATATAACTTTATACCTGCCAATATTTTAATTTATTCCGGAGTACTTTTAGCCACGCCTTTATACCACACCACTTTATTTACAGAAAAATTTTCTTCAATACATAACTTCGATAAAATAAGAAAAAAATACTTAAAAAAAATAAGTGGTACGAAATAGAGGCGGGGCTAAAATTACTCCGGAATAAATTAAAATATTGGCAGCTATGTAACTGGCATATGTGTGGAGTACATTTTATGAACAGTATAATGGGAAGACAAAAAATATTACTGAGAAGCAAAAAAGGGCAAATTCGTGTGTTTTTCCAATTCTTAGATTTAATAATGGGGAATATTTTGCTATTATGCAAACGTGTGTATGTTCAGACACACACACACAAAAAAAAGATAAATTGAAAAGTTTTTAGTTTCTGGTAATTTCGGCCTTGAAAATGCACTTTGCAAAATATGAACATCTAAAAATGGGAGAACAAAGTAGAGAAGGAATATCAGAAGAGAAACCATAAAGGATTTACTCGGCATATGCCACCTTAACCAGAGCGTCAAGACAAAATTGAGCACTGACCTAATTTGATTTCCAAGGAATCCGATGTAAATACCTTAAATGAAAAAAAGACTCACACAGTCTTTTTGTGAGAAATGTTATGTAGGAATATGTTACAAAAAATAACAACTGTAAAAATTTCGACATAAATTAATATTTTTGACTATTTGACTCTTAGCGTCCTTGTTACAGAATTGCAAGAATCAATACTTTGTCTTTTTGCATAATGTTGCAAAAAATCAACCATGATTTTTTTCACATACACTATTAATTATAGACCACGATTTTTTAAAAAAAACTTTATTATAATTTTTACGTGTTTAGAATGGCATATTTTAGTGTGTCAGTATTTTTCTTTCTTTCTTTCTTTCTTTTTTTATTTTTCCAGATCAGAGGTATTAAGATATAAATTATTAAAATAACCATCTGGTGTTTTAATGTATGAGGTTATTGATATATGCATGAACATTAATGATTATCAATATTTACTCTTTAAAGGCCTTTAAAATAATTCAACATTAAATGTTTTTAAAATATGACAGTTGCGTAATATATTCCGTAGACTCGCACGACATAAGGATTAGTGGAAACGGGTGTAAAGACCATTTGAAATAATGTAGTCTTAGGATTAAGGCCAATCGACTACACTTAGGGTTCTGGGTCTGAGAGGGAGTGCTCCCCATGGGGGGTCTTTCTAAAGGGTCCTAGCCCTTACTTTCACAAGTTTCAGAGGAAACCTCAGAAAAATCTGAACGACTAGGTCGACGAGCACGATTTGAGATCGAGGCTGGCACCTCGTGTCTTCCAGCTGGGAGGACAGAACATCTCGGCCGCTGGTGGGCTTGAAATAATATGGAATTGCAAGAAAACTAAAAGACAAAACTGACCCTTATATAATTAATCAGAACCTGCCCAGATCATCAATCGCGTTCATTTTTCTTTTAACGATTACAATGCAATCTCTAATAATAATAATAATAATAATAAATAAATATGAGAATGAATAAATCACAGAGAACTGAGTCAATGTTGCTGGACTAGGGACTGTTTTTATTCAATACTAGCTGACCCGTCCAGCTTCGCACGGAAGAACAAATTTTAGTTAAAGATGGATTGACATGTAAAAAATCAAGAAAGATATTAGTTTATATGTTATAGTCAGGCAATATTATTAACTGAAAGTCAAAATATAATTTTACAATTATTATTTTTTTTAATTAGTTGTTAAATGTTGGCAATTTTTACTTAATGTTATTTATTTATTTATTTTTTCATAAAAAGAAGCATTTCTTTACTCATGAATAAAAAATATTGAAAAATAAACCTATGACATGAAAATGTTTTTGATAAAATTGACGTCATAATAGCTTTAATTATTATTTATTTGTTCATCTCGCAAATATATTTATTTTTTTTCCATAATTCATGGTTATTTTAATAATGTATATTAAGGGAGAAATCAGTAATATGAAACAATATTCGTACAATATATACTATTACAGAATCTGGTGTGAAACAGCCACACGGCGACTTCCATTACCCACTATTACACGTATTATATACAATTTTTTGGAGATGTTATATGCATTTTTTGAGATTTTCCAGTGAGAGAAACTTGATCTTGATACACGTATAAAAGACACATACAACAGAGTTTATATAGCGAGTTAAAAAATAAGAGAAAGAAAAAAAATAATAATAATATAGTTATTTTTTTTAAAACACAAATTTCCGAGATCTAAAACTGAACTACCTAATCAGGATAGCTGTTAATATTCCTGTAATAAGCACGTAATACTTGAGAAAGGTTATCTAAGTTGGATTAATGAAACAATTTTCAAGAAAACATTAAAGCCGTTTTTGAAATACCAACTTTTACCAAAACTTAGCATACTCAATTATTGACCTAAAAACAATAATTACATACAAAAGGATATTTAATAGGAAGTTAACATGGCGAGTTTGAAAAAAATCCGTACAGGCGTTTTTAAAGGAGCACACTTGCGACATCTGAAATTGAGCTGTTCATAGAGGACGCCTATCAATTTTCCTGAACTAACAAAAAATATATTATTCAAAAGGGCATCTAATAGCATAAAAAATTATAAAAACAGTAATGGTGTTCAAAAACTATAAACATAAACAATTTAAGCCAATTTAAGCCATGTTTATAGTTTTTGAACACCATTTCCCTGAAGATGGTTAATGATGGAATATTAACCGAAACGTCAGGATAAAGATAATTTAAATTATGTGATATGCTGAAAGTATATTTTATTACTGTTTTTATAATTATTAACAGCATATAAAGGTGGAATATATATTTCTTTATTGGGCATCTAATAGGTTGTATATAGAGCAACTTTGAAGAAAATCGTTAGATCTGTTTTTGGGATACGGGCTTACGGTCATATTTCCGGTTTTCGATGACCCAATTCCGGTTTTTCAATTTTTACGAAAATTTGGAAAATTTATCTGTACTCGAGACCTGAATCAATTGTGAAGTCTCGTAGTTCTATCTTTATTAGTTTCGGAGATATGACAGCCAGAAGATTCCACACATACGTACACACATACACACACACTGATCCATTGCCAAAAACTACTTTTTTGGACTCAGGAGGCCTTAAAACGTGTAAATCAGGTGAAACTTTATATCGAATTTTTGGACCGAATATAATACTTCCACTACCTACGGTAGTGGGATAATTGAAGTAAACTAGTTGGCATAGGTGGACTCTGCTCAGTTCCCCATCATATTTATGTTCTCATAAATTTCTAGTGCGAGACATATTATAATCATGTTAAAAGAAATGAATTTGACCAAAGCTTGATACAGTGACAGAATGAAATCCCCGCCTAATAGGCTATCCACCCTTCCCTTCGATATATTTATCTTATTCTAATCTATTAATTTATTTTATCAGGTTCAGTTCCGTTGTTTAGTTTTCATGCTACTGTATATTTCCAATGCAATAATCCTCAAAATTCATATTTATATGAAAAATTTACAATTTCGCTATGTTGATAAAATCGTAAATTACGAATAATTTACGAAATTTTCCTATTAGAATATTTCTATTCAATCATGTTCAAACAAACATCATAAATGTAATTTTGAAGTTGTCTAATGTATTTATGATCCTCAAAATGGAAGTTTATGCTCAATTTTGCCTTATTCTGACATGTTAAGTAAAGCGTAAATTTCAAATAACTTACGAATTTTTTTAAATTGGAAAAATCATAGTCTATGATATTCATGCCAGTATCCTAAATAATATTTCGAAAGTGGTTTGACATCTTTACGATGAAAATATCCCTCAAGATTGACGTTTATGTGAAATTTTGCTCTATTTTGCCATGTTAAGAAATTCGTAAATTTCCAGTAACTTACGAAATTTTTATATTGGAAAATTCCTAGTCATGAATATTCATGCCAGTGTCCGAAATAATATTTCAAAAGTAGTCTGACATCTTTACGATGAAAATATCTCTCAAAATTGACGTTTATGTGAAATTTTGCCTTATACTGCCATGTTAGGAAATTCGTAAATTTCCAATAACTTGCGAAATTTTCAAAGTAGCATATTTATAGTTACTGATGTTCATTCCGACATCAAAACTGATATATTGAAACTGGTCTGACATTTGTACAGTAAAAAGTTTCCATTTAATGCACGTTTAAGTGAATTTTTGTCCTATTCTCCCATGTTAAGAAAATCGTAAATTTATAATAACTTACGAAGTTTTTGAATTCGAATGTTGCAAATGAATAGGGTTCTTGCCAGTGTCGAAAGTAATATTTTAAAACTGATCTGACCTCTCTGCGATCATTTGTTCGTGAGATATCGTGTTAACAGACTAACAAACTAACGGACTAACACACTAACGGACTGACACACTAACACACTAACACACTAACAGACACCCTACAGACAGACACCATACAAATTTTGTCATTTTCGGATTCCCCACACCTGAAAACGTGTAAAAAACTCAAAAAAACGAGGTCGAAAATTTTCACGATTACCTAAGTTCCCCATACCTATAGTATGATGGGGAACTAAAACATAGATCTCGTATTTAATACGAAAATATACAGATTTTCGTATTGCGCTTTTGATCGCCAAATACAAAAATCGCCAACGATGACAGATATCAAATCTATGCTTTGTTTTCAATTAAAATATTGGAAATTTGAATTAAAAATTTATTTTACCAAAATTTATTATAGCCTCTAGCACTTAGAGACAGAGTTACTTTTGTTTAGTTGAAAGAAAAATAAATCGGCTTTTTAGTTCTAGCGATCGTTCTCTACATATACATATAAACCTTTCCTCTTTATATATTAGTACAAAGCATAGATAGATTAAATAGGTTTCTAATCAACATAATGTAACTCAAATAATTAAATGCTATTTGAATTTCAGTAATGGCTGTATGCGCTATATATATTGAGCTACTTGTCATAACTGTTAGTTGCGGAAAATAGTCGCCAAATAAATTTAAACTTCTCAATTATTCTTTTAAAAAATGCATAATGAAATGCAGATGATTTTTTTTTTACTTTTTATCCGCGTTTGTAATGATCGATAGATGGCGCTCTCTCAACTGCAGTTGTTAGTAAATATAATAGCCACGTGTATCAATTATTGTTCTTTCTTGTTATTCTATCATTGTTTCAGCGTGAAAGCTATCAGTGGTATGATAATTTCACCTTAGCCCACCAGAGGGCGAGCATTTCATTACAATCGCGGATATTATTATTCGCGTGAAAATATATTTTATTAAAAGTCGAAAAATAAATTAACTCGTAAATTTTTTTGGCAACAATTATAAATTAAAATAAATAATTTAATAAAAGTTTAGAAGTTAGAATTTCTAATTTCTAATTTTTTATTTTTTTTTTTTGGTTTATTTATTTTTAAATTCTAATTCGTTTACACGCATCAGTTTAAACATTAATGCTTAGATCATTATATTATATTATATCATATCAAATTATATTATTAAAAAAATAAATACTTTTAAATCTATAATGACGTCAGATTCAACGTATAAGTTTAACATTTCACAAAGCTTTATATGAATTTCAATTTAATTCACGTGCAAATATATTTCTTTTCTTTTCATGTCAAGATATTTTGAAAACAAAATGAACATGTACTAAATGTTTCTTTTATGTTGGCAGCAGCTAATTTTTTTAATATTTCATTATTTCCATTTCTATTATAGCTTTTATGGGGATTTTAATTAAAATGCTCAGATTTTAAACTAAAATTTATTTTATCAAAATTAAATATAGCCTATAACAATCAGGCATACTGTAGCTTTTGGTCAGTGAAAGAAGTTTTAAAATCGGTTCAGTAGTTTCAGAGATTACCCTCCACAAACATACAATTTTTTGCGCTTTATATAATGATATAGATATAGATATAGATTTACTAACATATTTGGGAAGTGATATTTGACATACTTAATAGATGATCAATCGTCGAAGTGATTAGGCGTACCGTCACAATTAATATTTAGTGGTGGACGTTGACTTGCAACACTAAACTGAACACAGTCTAATTTAATATTTAAACAAGATTTCAGAAAAAAGGGGATTGTTTTTGTATATATGAATATATATATACATATTATAAGTGCCAAGTCCGTTGTTTTTCAAGAAGACTTCACACCAGATTTCATAAACATTTTAAGTTTATTCCTTCATCGAAAATATTCGTAATACTTTTTATTCTGGTCACTGTTAAAAAAACGCAACTTTGCTGCCAGAAATTCTCTGTAATTTGAAAAAAAAAAAGTCGTAAATTACGGAAAAATTACGTTGACAAAACGTATTTTTCTGTAATTACAGAGAATTTCTGGCAGCAAAGTTGCATTTTTTGAACAATGTACGAGAGGACTATTTCTTTCAGACAGCGGATTTTGCGTTGTCACACTTCCAATATGCCAGAATGCCAACCACTATCTAATTTTACGATTTAATTCTTAAACGATCTTAAAATATTTAGGAATTTTATTGATAAACTCATCAACTGTGAAAATTCATTTTAAGTAAATTGGAGTATAAGATTAACTTTTTTTATACCAACAATGTGAAAAAAGACAGAGCCGTGCGTTGAACACAGGCCTTTCGCTTAACATGGGGATGCTCTTCGACTGAGCCACCGTGGTTGATAACCAGCTCGACATTTCTCACAATAACCGTTATATCAACGTTTGCAGATACAGCGACCTTGCGAACAGAGCCTGATTAAGGGGGAAGCACGCATTATCTCCGCTCTCACCGGAATATTATTACAATTATTTTTTACTTCATGTCATAGAAATTCCACGCTTTGATGAGGAAATATTTTTTTATAAAAAATGAACGGTGTAAAACAATCCAATTTACTCACCGTTATTAAACACCAGAATTCTTTTAAAATAATTTTTAATGAGAATTTTCTGCTTATTATAGGAGGAAAGTATTTGTTAAAAAATAACGGTGTAAGTATAAATAATGTGTGCTTCCCCCTTAATCATACTCTGCTTGCGAACGGTTATTACACTTGAGAAATGTCGAGCTTGTTATTAACCAGGGTGGCTAATAAAAACACACTACACACACACACATATATATGTATAGATATGTGTGTGTGTGTGTGTGTGTGTGTGTGTATGTATATATACATACATTTAGTTACGAAATTGCAATATATAAATTAGTCCTACCGTACTAAATTAAATTATCTCAGAGACAGTTTTTTTTTTTTTTTAATAAAAATAGTTGTGATCTATAAGAATTTAGAATTAGAGAGATAAACAAATACATTAATATGTATTATATATAAAATAAATATATTGATAAAAAAAAATCTGTCAATAGATGGCACAAAATGCAAGCATCGTACAAAAAATACAAACGAGGGCCCTAAAGATATAGGATGAGTATTTAAGAACTCATTCTGATGGCGAATACATAGAAGAAATTTAATTTTGTTGTGATTTACCTATGGAATTTTGTCAGCAGGAAAACAATCGTAGTTTTCTTTAAAAGTTTGGAATTTTTGCGAGCAACGCCCTCTATTAAGAGTTTTTTTTTTCGAACTTTAAGAAAAAGAACTACTATTTATCAAATCTCGTTAAAGTATACTAATTCTTATATTTTTATCTAAATTTTACTTTTATCTCCAAACTAATCTCAAATTTATGCGTTACGCAAAGCTATATTTTAATCCCTCAAAGAAAAAAACAATAATAATAAATAAATAAATAGGTAGATAAATTAATTAATTAAGTTAAATTAAATTAAAATTAAATAATTAAACAAATAAATGTTTTTTTTTAATAAAATGTGTTGTTAAAAAGTTAAAGCTTCAAATATCTAATAAATCAAATTACACATTTTGTGAAATTTCAAAACAGATGAAACATAAATATTGTTCAATATATAATTTCAGGAAATGTTTTATTTATACTTCAAAAGCAGCTGCTGCAGAAATAATATTTAAAAAAAGTGCTTACTTGAATGTAAAACATTTAATCGGTTCTACAAAAATCGCTGAGCATTTTTCATAACTTGCTGACAATATGACATTTTAAAACGTCCAAGAGAAAATTTCTTAAATAAAAAACGACATAAACGCATTATTAAAAAAAGGAAAAAGGTTATTTATCAAATTATACATTTCAATAATATGATAAACATATTTTAATATTATTATTATTTTTTAACAAAACAGTTAAGCATTTTTCTTTAATATTTATAAGGTGTTATATTTTTTAAATGCAATTTAACCGTAAATCACTATTTTAGTGAATATTAACACTATATACTAGACTACCACAGGCGACATTTTTTTCTTATTATAATTTTTGAGCCACGTTTTGCATAACATGAAATTTGTGATAAATTTATGCCATCAATATGCATAACTATTTTATACATTTATTCTTTAGGAATTGTACAAAATGAATATAAAATTCTGAATTATGACCTATATTCATTTTTACACAAAATGAATCTTAATGCTGAAAAGTACAAGTGTGCAAATTTCCAGCTCATTCCAGTTATTAGTAAATCTCCCTTCTGGAATGGCTTAGGGGTCCGTCTTTTATAAATTTTTCATTAGATGATGAAGAAAATCTTTTAAAATAACACAGAGTAAAATTAAAAAAGAAAAAAAAATACAGCAACAAAAACTATATGCAGCAACAAACGCAAAGAAATGAAATTAAAAAAAAAAAAAAAAGTTTTATAGTCATTAGTTACAGAAAACAAAAATTCTCGTTTTCTGTAGAAAACAAGTCCCGCCCATCACCGTTCTTCCAAGATGAAACAATATAGAAAAATAAAAGAAAAAGGGAATTTGCATATTCGTGTTAAAGTTCTTAATTTCCGTTGGCAAAAATATACGCAAGTGGCATTTAACTCATCGATTACTGGTGATAAATTTTGAATCCTTTAAACAAATACTAGGCTAGAAAAATCAACTAAATAGGCGGGGCTTACAGCATAAACTAGAAAAATAAGTGGAATGCCAGAGTTTCGGGGCACAGATAACATATATAAACTAGACCATGAGAAATTGCTTAACACGTTAATCGCCACGATAATATCAGAAAAATTTTCACATGGGCCATGGTAACTTTATTAGACAATTTAGTTAAAAATGCGTGTTAAAAATGCGTCAGACACATATGACTGACATGGCGATTAACGTGTTAATAATTACTCAGCGTATATCATATTCCTTTTAGGGTTATTTCCTAGTTAAAAATGCGTGTTAAAAATGCGTCAGACACATATGACTGACATGGCGATTAACGTGTTAATGTAAAATCATTTTGTAATACTTTAATTCCATATAAATTCCTTTGAAGAGCAACGAAAATTCAAGCAATAATTTTTGGAAACGAGACAAATTAAACACATTTTATCTTTAAAATAATCAACACGAATATTCATGTTGACACTCCAGTTCTGATTTTGTACAACTTCTTGGAGTTTCAGTGCGCCCACTCTGCCCCTCCCCCCCGACCTGCTACGTGTGCAGTCTCTCCTAGCTCACCTTGTGTGTATGTATTCATAATTACATGCATGCATACAATATATCAGGGATGGAACACGGGCGAAGAACTCATATCGATATTTGTTTAAAAAATTCTCTACTTGTAGTATCGTCGGTTTAAGAAGTAGAGAATTTTATTCCATTGATGTTAGTATGAATTCTGTGCGTTCCATCTCTAATATAGGGGAGACCCCACTTTATTTGAATAATATTTAATTTTAAGTTTTATTACTCAATTGGGCGAGTAACACCAATTGCTACTTTTACAACTACTTTGAAACTTTTGAGGAGAAAGTTTTGACAAGTTACATGTAGAAAACGAAATTACATGGTTTGAAGTAAAATTTTGAAGCTCATCGCTTTTGCTGTTTTACAAAGGCAAGTCAAATATTTTTCTTTCATTTCTAGTGTATAATTTTGCTTGTTATATTAAGTAATAAATGAGATATTTAATTAGTCCTCTCTGCATGTGGATTTTTTTAGTGGAAGGCATTTTGAATGAATTTACCAAAACTTGTACCTATAGCCACATAGCTACCTTGTACCTACGACCAGTGTGTTTGGACCCTTTAACACTTTCGCGACCGCATGTTTTTGTCTTTTTGATAGTAAGGTGCGCCTGTGGGCGTTTTGCCCATAAGTTAGATTTTTGCAAAAAAAATTTTTCGTATTCACATTTATATTACAAATGACTATGCATTATAATCATATCCTCTCTAATAAAAGTATTTGCATCCATAGTTTACTGATTGTACAAATATGAATATTGTGTATATTTTTTAGAAACAAATAACATACAAACTGCAAAAGAAACGCCCACTGGTGCAGTTTCATATTTTCAAATGATGTGAATCTACGTCAGCGGTCGTGAAAATATTAAGAAACACAGTGCAGCCTATAGTAATTGGATGATAGCAAACTCTGGTAAAACAATCACTATACATGACTTTGCTGAAAATGTTGGCAAGTCCTATCCGTCGGCCTTTACTTCTGTAAACATTCTATCAGGCTTTCGAGTATCAGATATATGGCCAATGAATCAAAACACATTCACTGAAGATGAATATTTAAGTTGAAATGTGACTGAAAAACAAGATACCTCCACAAACTTAAAAAAAAAAAAGAGGATTTTTCAGGAGAAAATGAACCAACAATGATAGAAGACGTCTCTGTTCCATGTCCTGTTGAAATTTCGAAGCCTTCAACATCTAACATCTTTTCGCGTGTCATGCCTTAGCAGTTACGAACCTAAGCAAAACCTCTCACATTAAAGAAAAGAAGTGACCGAAAATCAGAGAGATCTAGAAATCCAAGAGACACTCCAATTTTAAAAAAAGAAACTGAAGGAAAAAAATGAAACTGAAGAAAAAAAACGTTCTGTTAGAATATCCCAAAGAAAAAAAAAAAAAAAAAAAAAGAAAGAAAAATGTCGTGTTTCAAATTAAAGGAACAACATGATATTTTTTTTTTTTAATAAATAAATATATTACTTGATATTCTTTCTTTTATAAAATACACGTTTATATGCTTATTTTCTATTCATTACAAAGTGAAATATAAATTTGAGAGAATGGTCCTAGATACAATGAGGTCTGGCTCCAGGTACAATGAGGGTGTTGTATCTAGGGCCACGAATGACGTTTTTTTAAAAACATTCTGTTTGTCGGAATTTATTATTTTAGGTATTTATATTAATCACAATTGGAAGTAGTTAGTTCTAAAGATATGTACAGTCGGGGAAAAAAAACGCAGCACTCGATGTAACTTCGTTGCTAATCGATGCACAAAAATGTAATAGGTAACATTCGACTGGGAATTGTGAGTAGTTTTAGAAAATGAACTCAAATTTTGAATCGGGGGTCGTCTACATATTAAAACGCGCACCAACTTTGATTTTTTTCAATAGTAATGCCCCATTTTTATTTTATATTTGAATTTCTGGGATCGCGACAACGCGAAAAAGTATATTGGTTGTATATTTTACTTATTTTTCACAGAGTTATAAGCGTTCAAAGTTTGAGGGTGCTAATGTTAAGTTCATATTTCAAACTTTTATTAATATTTTCACAAAAAGTAACTCGATCGATATAACTCTTTTTTTACGAGATACAGTGAAGAAATCCAAACATAATGCATCATTACTTTTGATTCTGAAAAAAATTTTTAATTATGAAAAATATTAATAAATTCATATTCATAAAAATTATGAATTATGACCTATATTAATTTTTGCATAAAATTAATCCTAATGCTGAAAAATATGGGTGTGCAAATTTGCAGCTCATTTCAGTTATTAGTTTTCGAGATATAAACAAATCTTTCGTTTGGAGTGGTTTAGGGGGCCGTCTCGTATAAAATTCCACCTGAGATAACGAGGCAAATCTTAAAAAATAACTAAGAAAATTAAACAAATTATTTTTTTTATTTATTTACGGGTAAAATTATATAAAAGCAACGTCAAACGCAAAGAAACAAAACAAAATGATTGTTTTTAGACATTAGTGTTAGCATCAAGAATTCCTGTTTTCTAAAGAAATCAAGTCCCGCCTTTTAATCGTTTTCCAAAACAAAACAATACAGAAAAGAAAAGTAAATGTGACTTTGAGTATTCGTTTAAAACCCCTTATTTTACGTTGACCAGGCCCTGACTAATGCCAGGTTAGCAATGCGGGGCGGCGGGCCTAGGCCCTCCTTTAGGAAGGGCCCCCAATATACATAAACAGAAATTTTGTAACCTAAAGACCTCTTATGCCACTGCAAGGGGGCCCACCTAAGCTTGCCCCGGGGCTAAAGGAAGTCTAAGTCGGGACCTGACATTGGCAAAAATATACACAAGTAATATTTACATCATGGATTACTGGTGATAAATTTTGAATCCTTTAAAGGAACACTAGAAGAAAAAGATTAAATAAGTGGGCGAGGTTTCCTATTTAAAAAGAAAAATAGATTGATTGTAAAAATTGACAAAAAAAAAAAAAAAAAAAAAAGAACGGAATTGGAATTGGAATGCAAGACAGAATTAAAATTGTTTCTTAAAACTTTCGCGACCGCGTGTTTTTTTCTTTTTGACAGTTAGGTCCGCGCCTGTAGGTGTAGGCGTTAATCTACGAAATTACAATATTTCAGAACAAAATTTCCTTTATTCACATCAGGGATGGAACACGGGCGCAGAATTCATACCGGAATCTGTTTAAGAAATTTTACTACCTATAATATCGTTGATTTAAGGAGTAGAAAACTTTCTTACAATGATAGTGGTATGAATACTGCGCCCGTGTTCCATCCCTGTCACATTTATATTAAAAATGAATATACATTATAATTATGTTCTTTTTAATCAAAATATTTGTATCCATGGTATATTCCATTGCAAAAATACGAATATTGGTATTATACTTAAGATATAAATTCATACAAATTGCGAAAGAAACGCTCACTGGCGAAGTTATAGATTTTCAAATGACGTGAATTAACGTCAGCGATCGTGAAAGTGTTAACTACTGTCATAGTTAAAGGCTTAATTATTTACTTCATATATTGCTTTATTTTTATTTATTTATGTATTTTATTATTATTATTACTTTTTTTTTTTTTTTTTTGAAGAGGGGAGGATTATTATTTTAAGGATACTTTAGTCTTTAGAATATCATCAATATATTTTAATTTTGTATAGTTTTAAAATATACTTTAACTTTTATAAATATTTTTTAACACTTTTGCGACCTCGGGATTTTTTCTTTTTGTGTAATGTATTTAAATATACCTAACATTATCTAAAAAAGTACTGAAGTATATCAATATCTAAAAACGGAATTCAGGAAAACTAAGATACTAATTAATAAGAAAGCACCGCAAAACTGGCGTTTCAAATTATTATTTAGAAAACTTTGAATAAACACCATAAAATACAATAATCTCGCAACAAGTTGCCGCTTTGACTGCAGTACTCCTGCCTACTTTGCTCACCTGACGAAGGGTCATGTGCTCTTTTCCGTTGTCCCGAAACAATTGCTGTGAGATTGTTGCGTTTCATAGCGTTTATTCAAAGATTTATAAGCAATAACTAAGGTACTGGTAAGGACTAATGTTTGTATTAATTTTTAAAACTCTTTCTTTTACTTGAAACATTTCCGGTGTGAAAAGGTAAAATTTTCTCTATTTCTTGTAAGATCTAAATTTTATTTTTCTACATTTACAGATAACCGCCTAACACATTTTTGATGATAACTTTCTGAATACTAAAGATAAAGAATACAAACAGTATACTTTTCCATACTGCCAAACTCTCAGAAATTCGAATATGAAGTCAGAATTGGGTGTTGCTATTGAAAAAAATCAAAGTTGGCGCTCATTTCAATATGTAGATAACCCCTAATTCAAAATTCGGCACCATTTTTGGAAAGTGCATTTAATTTCCTGTTGAATGGTGCTTATTAAATTTTTCTGAGTGAATTAGTAACGAAATTTCAGCGAGTGCTGCGATTTTTTTTCCCCCGACTGTACAGTGTACATATCAGTTTGACAATTTTAATCATATCAAGGGCTCTATTTTTGTGCATCGACAAAAAGCGGCACTAGGTACACGGGTCTCCCCTATATATATAAATGTTGTTGTTTTAATTAATAACAGTTAAATATCGTAGATTTTTTAGAAGCAGCTTAGAATCATCATAGCAAAGAACTGACCGCTAGGGTTTCAGTTGAAGTAGCTAAATGATGGTAATTTCAGAAATACTATACTAAAAAATATGTTATATATAAGTCACGGTTCTATTTGTTATATACTGATTCGTTTTAATCATTTAGCTGAGTGTTGAAGCAACTGAGATTATGGATAGAGAAAAATTACTGAGTGAAATTGAGAAACAGAAAATCTTGACATTTCAAGAGAGTGAAATTAGCGAAAAGCAAATCGCTAGCAAAATCGAAAGGTCTAAAACCGTAGTTCATTGATTTCTCGTAGATCTATGCAAATATGATACCAAAAAAAAAAAAAAAAAAAAAAAAAAATAGAAGAAGAATGTATTCAAAACTATCAGCCAGAACGAATAGAAGAGTTATAAGAATGTCTGTTAAAGACAATGTATATTCTTCAACAATATAATCGGCTCTTATGGCCATATCACACGGGAGCATATATACTCAACACAACATTATACGCAACATGTTCACTGAGCGTCGTAAAAAGTTGAGGAAGCTGAGCGAACGAGAAACCTTTCAGCTGTCCGTACAGTTTCCCCCGAATTGATATCGTGATGTATTCCCTTCTCTAAAGGTATTCCAGGAAAAAAACCTGTTTATTCCTCCTATTGGTCAATTTTGATCAGCACACTCAACATACACAACTTTTTCTAAACGGTCTCGTAAAAGTTGATCATCCGAAAACTGGGTGTCCTTGAACAAAATCAGGCTGAGTATGTTGGGTATAATGCTGAGTTTAGTAAAATGCTGAACGAAAGTGTCCCGTGTGATATGGCCATTAAGAGCTAGAGCTGTTAAAAATGTTCTGAATCGTATGGAAAACATTAAATACAGAGGCTGTTCGCACATTTTTAGACGATTTTGATGGAGTGTACTGAAGCAATTTCACTCATATTTCGTGTTTTAATTGTTCAGTTTGATAGTCCTTGTTCTTAACTATAATTCTACATCGTAATTTCTATGATAATATATTTTTTTACAATATCGGAAGAGGTATATTTTTCTACTCCTCTTGAACGGCTTTCCAAAGTCCACAAAGCGTTGTAGTCGGTGTTTGGATAATGTTGATTTTAAGAGTCAAAAAACACAAAAATCCAACAGTGATACATCAGGAGATTTAGCAGGAATATCAGTGAAGGGTATATTTTTAATTCCCGTTTTTTGTACCATTTTTTTTTCTAGAAAAGCAATTGCGGATTGCTATGTGTGGCTGCTTGTTTTGTCTTGATACAGTTCAATGGATTGATAGCATTGTGGATAAAGATCTGGATTTTCATTTTTAAAAATTGGAATTAAAATATGTTCTTGATTGTATTTAGAGCTGATTTTGACATTTTTGACACATTTTTTTTGCTTTTATCTTGCGCTTGTATGAAAAACCAGTGGCAATCATAAATCCTTTAGAAAAACTTTATTTTTATGCTTTGAACCATGTAGCAAAAATTTTTTTCTCCACTTTTGTGATAATAAATTGATCTTTTTTTATTGCAACCACTTTATTGCAACCACCCAAGATTCATCTATTGTTGCGACATTTTTTCATTTTTCTCCTGATAAATGCTTTTCATAAAGATTTCACTAAAAACTCTCTTTGGAAAAAGCGGAAACCTATCCTTCCATCAACTGCCTTTTTAAAAGCGCATTTTTGCATCTAAACAAAAATTCTAAATATCAGAAGAGAAATAAAACTTCCAAAAATATAACTGTTGTAAAAATAAATTCTCCATGCAAACGATTTTTTCTTACTGCGAAATAAAATCGTCTAAAAAATGTGCGAACAGCCACTGTATGATAATTTAAAAGCAAACCTAAGCTTGAAAAACGGCGTATTGAAGCAAGATTGAAATTCACAACATCTACTATTTTAAAACCCAGCTTTTGGAGAAAAATAGTGTTCACAGGTGAAAAGAAATTTAAGCTAGATGGACCTGATGATTTACGAAGGTATTGGCATGATTTAACGTAGATCGTACAAATTTCTCAAGATCGTACAAATTTCTCAAAACGATTCTAAGGAGGGTGATCTGTCATGATTTGTTCAGGTTTCTGTGTTCGAGGTGAGTCCAATATTGTATTGTTGTGAACGTTTTTGACTATCAATATATACTGGCTATCAATTTTGTTCCATTAAAAGATAAGTTTATGGATCAAAATCGGATTTTGCTGCAAGATAATGCGTTTGGGCACATGTCTGTTTGAACCATTTCTTGGCTAACTGGAAATAATGTAATTTTTATGGAATTTCCGGTAAAAAATCCAAACTTAAACTTTTTGGAGAACGTGTGGGTATCGTTGCACGCAAGGTACATGAAAATGGTAAATAATACTCTTCTGTTTCTGAGCTCAAGTGTGCTATTTCAAAAGCATGGGATAAAATATGGATTCTAACATGTAAAAGTCTAGTAAAATACTTCTAAAATCGTCTTTTGGAAGTAATTCGTGTCAAAAGAAAACACGCGAAGTACTAAAAATTAGAATGCAATACTTTTAATTAAATGATTAACTTTGTGGTCTTAAAGTTTTCCCCCCTTTTATGTTGCGAAAAAAAATGCGTATAATATATATTTACAATGCTTATTTAATAAAACTATGTGAAATTTTATTATTATTATTAAAATTAGGTTTATGGTATTTGATGTTTCTTTTATTTAGTAAAATTAATTTTTTTTCAATTTCACAGGTAGTCTTAAAGTTTTTTTTCCCATCACTTCTTTTCCTTACTAAACACTGTTCTGCTATAGAGCGTACATTTTTTATTTCCAGCAGAAATTTGCACTTTTAAAAATTCTAATATATTCAAAATTCTAATATATTCCGGCGTATAACGCGCAGATTTGTTAAATTAGTGAAACACCGGAAAAATAAATTTACAGCAAGAGCTGTTCTTTAACAAGCTTTTTTATTTTATTTATTTATTTATTTTTAGTATAGCTTTATCTGTAAGTTAAATTTTCTGGTTTGAACACATTTGTGTGACTTGCGTGTTATACGCCAGAAAATACGGTACTTTAAAGAGTTTAAGAAAGTCTTAACAGAAGAATAGTGTAAAATTAGTCTATCATGATATAATCAAAAATGTACATATTTCTCGTAAATGCTGTCTAGAACCCTTTAAACAGTCTTAATTAGACAAGCCTTCATTAATAAATAGTTTTTCCTTATACTGTAAGAAGAAAATACCCAGACTATTAAAAACCTGCTCAAACTTCAAACCAGAATTATTATTTATTAATACTTTTAGAAAGAAACTCAGCTTTGATTTCGATATAAGTGTTTCTGATTTTTAATAAAGTTACACACAAATTTATTTTCAAAATTTATTATTACATAATACATAGAAGTTGAAGGAACGATGCTTAGAACAGTTTTAAGAAAAATATCAGCCATAATGCAGAAGCAGCTGTTTTCAATGTCAAACTTTATCCACTTTCAAAGATTTAATTTCGTTTGGAAACTCATGCAGAATATTTCTTATGATTTCTTGTAAAGTCCCAGATACTTCAACAGGAGTTGAAATAGATTTTCTGAATTGGAAAAGAATATTTTATAAAATATTCGTAACAAATAGGGTTTATTATAATGGATTATTTCCTGTTTTCGTGATTGATGTATTTAATTTTTTCAAAAGCTCTTAATTTGTAAATATAAAACAAAAATAAAATATTCGTTGAGTAGAAACAACTGTTTTGCATATTAAACTTTGTGCAAAATATAAAATTTTAAAAGCCAACTTTCAAAACAACATCTGTAAATTACAAACAGTTACCGTTAATAATAATAATAATAATAATAATATCTTCTTTTTCTAGATACTGAGTTTAATTTAGCTACTTGTATGTTTTGAAATTTGTTTTGGATCAATAATTAGTGTACATTAATAAGTATTGCATGCAAATAACCGTTATTCTGCAGAAACGCACTTATAAATTTATTCCTTATTTATTTATTGATTGATTGATTTTATTAATTTAACTTGACTTTAAAATTGTATACGTGGGTGGAACGAAATTTGATTTTTCTCCTGAATTCGAGCTGAAAAGAATTCTTAGTTTAATTTTTTTTTTTTTTTTTTTTTTTGTGACAGTACTCGTTTTCTTTTACTTTACTTTACTTTGTCTTTGTCTTTATTATTATAATTATAAAATATTTCTTTCCCACTGTCATTCAAAAGATGATCTTAATTTCAATTACTCTCAAAAACAGATAACAATACAATGCATACCGATTTATCCATATACATATATGTATTTTTTTTTTCAATCAACGCACTCTACATTACCATTAGTACAATTAAAATAAAAATTTGAATAAAATCGAAAAATCTTTCCTTATTTATTCATTTACTTACTTATTTACTTCAATTAGAGGGGAGAAAATTTTGTTCATACTTTCGGTGATAACTTTTTAAGTTTTCATAATAATTACTTCATATTTATGTATATAATTTGAATAATATAATACCATTGTAACACTCAGCAGACATAAGACAGGTGAAGATACCAACATATAATTACATTTTAGATGAGATTTATTTTGATTAAAAATTGTCACGGAAATAATTTAATTTGAGTACCAATGATTAGTAAAAACATGTTAAAGTACTTACGCAGAAGAGAAATGACACTAACATAACACATAAGCCTAACGATAAGATATTTTGCAAAACCCTTTAAATAATAGTAACAGTCAGAATTTTAGAGAAAAGAGAAAGGATAAAATTACCAGAGTTCGGTTAAAAGAAAAAAAAAAAAAAAAAAAGGAAGGGAATTCATGAATTGAAAAATGGAATTTTAAATGCCGAAAAATAGAAATGTTCACCCATCAAGAAACTTGCATTTCTATCAGCATTTCGGAAAACTGTATAGCTAATTCAAGCAAATATACAGCTCAAGTCTCTATCGCAACAAAACAAAATAAAAAGGGAAATTAAATTAAACAATAACACAAACCAAAATTGAAGCAAGGAATAAGTATTTTAAGCAATCCACATGTTAATCGATACATGCGGAGTTAGTAGAAATAAACAGGTTGTATATATAATTATTTCAACGTGTTGAAATAAAATATCATAGAAGATTATTTTCCTTTACGCTTGCTCGTAAGCTGTTTAAAATAATTTTATCAATTGCTCAATTTTTATGAGATATTTTATACTATTATGAAAGCAGTATACTGTGGCTAATGCATACTTGCCAACCTAACACGGAAGACAGTTAATTCTTTCCCCTTTATGTATACCACTTAAATTTTAGAGTAATTCTCTTCAAATATATTTACTATTAATTAAGAAGAAAAGTACTCTAAAAGGTCTGGTGTGAAAAAAGGGGCGGGACTAACAATCTTCCGGGTTATGTTGGCAATTATGCTAATGCATAGCTGCCAATATTTTAATTTATTCCGGAGTACTTTTAGCCCCGCCTTTGTTTCGTACCACTTATTTTTTTAAAGTATTTTTATCTTATTTGATCGAAGTTATATATTAGAGAACATTTTTCTACATATAAAGTGGTGCGAAATAAAGGCGGGGCTAAAAGTACTCCGGAATAAATTAAAATATTGGCAGCTATGGCTAATGTAATACATCAACTTACAAAAAAAATGACATTGCATTGGATTAAATACCCTGCACTTACAATAAATAAATAAATAGGCATATACATATACATATACCTATATTAATTTTTTAAAGAAACCTTTACTTAACCATGTATATGAGAGCTATGTGGATGCAAATCAACACAGATAATTTGAGAAAAATGCCACCTTATTACGTGCCGGAAAATTACGTAAAATTACATTTATTTAATAATAGGTTAATTATAGAGCGTATTCGTTAAAAAATATATATTGCCGTAGAAGAAGCCTTTTCATTTTTTGCCTAATGTGAAGCTATTTCCATTATATATTGGGAAAATAACTTTTCTGGTATTTTTATTTCCGCAAGAGGCGTGATATCTATTTTTAAATTTATAGTAAAAGAATTTTGTACGAAGGAAGTAATATTTTAAATATTGTTTTAACACTTTTTTTTTCAGGATTTCCTTTTTGCTATTTTTTATTGATGCAAAACATTAAGTTGTAATACTTTTGTACGATGGTATAGGCAAAGATATATTTTAAAATTGTGAATCACTTAAATAAAGGAATAGTGCAATCTTGATATAATTTTCAGTTAATTTGTTTTCCTTAGAATCTAAAAATCAAATTTATAAAAAAAAATAAAAATAAATAAATAAATAAAATCTTAATATTTGTCAACAAAATAGCCTTTTTAAGTCAACATAAATAAATTTTATAATATTATTCAAAAAATAAAAAAATAAAATACAATTACTTTTGTAAATCGAGAAAAAGAAACTAAGAAATTATTTTATAGTAAAATAATTTCTAAAAAAACTAGTATGTTTTCGCTATCACACACACACACACACACACAAAAAAAAAAAAAAAAAAAAAAAAAAAAAAATCATCTAAATATCCTAAAATACAAATTTACACAGTTAAAATTATTTATTACATTTCTTATTAATAAAATTATTTTCAAAAATAAATGCAGATGATTTTTACCTCACCAGGAAACCATCCGTTAATGTAATAATAAAAAAATCCAAACAACCGTCAATCGAAAGAACAAATATAAACATTGTTTAGACGCATAAAACAATTGTCCTCGTTTGCTTGCTTTCGAGTTATAAATTCTGGAAGTTCGCTAATAATCAGTGCAACCACGCCTGAATCCATAAAACCACGTCTTACTGAAATAATGAATGAAATCCAAAACAAACAGAATTCTAAAGAGCATAGACAAACCTGTTGTTTGATGCATAAATCTGTGTCCCATTTGAATTTTCAGATATATTCTTTCGAGATATAATGCCCTAAAATTCACGAAAGTAAAATCTAAAAATTGATAAAATACATAATTCGGACATGTTTTATCGGGGCTCCTCCCACTTCTTTCTTGTTAATACATATTTACTCAAACTTGAATGTAGATTTCTGGAGAGCGAGCTCATGAGAGAAAATAGTTTACCCTTTGAAAATAATGTTAGATTATATCCTCTCGAAAGAACATCATTTAATTGATTTCTGTTTTTACACTATTGGGATGGTTTCCTTTAAAGAAAAGCAGAGGCGTAACCAGAAACTTTATCTGCAGTACATTGAGTGGATAATTAATCACTATATTAAGTGGACAATTTGGGGGGAATCAAAATGGACGTCATAGTTTCTTTCAACGGTCCAAAATGCAAATTTATGTAATTTCAAAATATTGGAAAAGGTCTCAAGCCTTCCTTATACCCTCACCTTAGCCACGCTTTTCCACAGTTGTCTAACAATAAATGTCCAAGTAAAAACAACTTTAAGCTTTACAAATAACATCTTTCATTTTTTCTCTGCTGTTAGAAATAAAAGAAAATCTATATCTTTGTTTTAAATTATAACAGATCTATGGCTTAAACATTCGTTTTGAAAGTATTGTTGAGTTACTTTGAAAGATATCCATATCGGAAATTTAAACCATCAGGAGGGACCAGAGCCTGATTAAGGGGGAAGCACACATTATTTATACTTACACGTTATTTTTTAACAAATATTTTCCTCCTATAATAAACACAAAATTCTCATTAAAAATTATTTTAAAATTATTCTGGTGTCTAATAACGGTGAGTAAATTGGATTGTTTTTACCGTTCATTTTTTATAAAAAAATATTTCCTCGTCAAAGCGTGGAATTTCTATGACATGAAGTAAAAAATAATTGTAAAAATATTCCGGTGAGAGCGGAGATAATGTGTGCTTCCCCCTTAATCAGGCTCTGGGAGGGACCGATACTCCTACATGTACAGTCGGGGAAAAAAAAACGCAGCACTCGATGTAACTCCGTTGCTAATCAATGCACAAAAATGTAATAGGTATCATTCGACGGGGAATTGAGAGTAGATTCAGAAAATGAACGGAAATTTTGAATTGGGGATCGTCTACATATTAAAACGCGCACCAACTTTGATTTTTTCAATGGTAATGCCCAATTTTTATTTTATATTTGAATTCCTGGGATCGCGACAATGCGAAAAAGTATATTGGTTGTATATTTTGCTTATTTTTTCACAGAGTTATAAGCGTTCAAAGTTTGAAGGTGCTAATGTTAAATTCATATTTCAAACTTTTATTAATATCTTCACAAAAAATAACTTGATCGATATAATTCTTTTTTTACGAGATACAGTGAAGAAACCCAAACATAATTCATCATTACTTTTGATTCTGAAAAATATTTTTAATTCTGAAAAATATTAATAAGTTCATATTCATAAAAATTATGAATTACGACCTATATTAATTTTTACATAAAATGAATCCCAATACTGAAAAATATGGGTGTGCAAATTTGCAGCTCATTCCAGTTAATAGTTTTCCAGATATAAATAAATCTTTCTTTTGGAGTGGTTTAGGGGGCCGTCTCTTAAAAGATTTTGAAAGGGATAACGAAGCAAATCTTAAAAAATAACGGAGAAAATTGAACAAAATATTTTTATTTTTTATTTAAGGGTCAAATTATATAACAACAACGTCAAATGCAAAGAAATGAAACAAAAATGTTGATTTTTAGACATTTGTGTTAGTATCAAGAATTCCTGTTTTCTAAAGCCCCGCCATTCATCGTTCTTCAAAACAAAACAATGCAGAAACGAAAAGTGAATGTGACTTTGAGTATTCGTGTTAAACCCCTTATTTTACATTGACAAAAATATACACAAGTGGTATTTACTTCATCGATTACTGGTGATAAATTTGGAATCCTTTAAACGAACACTAGAAGAAAAAAATTAACAAATAGGCGGGGTTTACTGTTTGAAATACTGTCAAAATAAAATATTTCAAAACAAATTTTCTGTACCACAATTATATTACAGATGGATATACATTATAACTATATTCTTTCTAATTAATATATTTCTATCCATAGTATATTTTATTGCAAAAATATGAACATTGGGTACATGCTTAAGAAATAAGTAACACACAAATTACGAAAGAAACGCTCACTGGCATTGTTACAGATTTTCAAATGATGTTTCAAATGATGTGAATCTACGCAGCAGTCGCGAAAGCGTTAATTAAGAAATTATATTTTCATAGAAATTATAAAACAAATCGTACAGTTACAAAGAGTTCAACTGACCCAAAACTGGTAAGTGCTATTAAAATTGTTTAATATTTACTTAATGAAACCTTACAATAATTTATCCGAAAAGATTTAGTTTATGCGTTGTTGTATATATATATATAGTTATATTATTTCAGTTTGTATATTATGTTACACGTACGAAAGAAAATTTAAGCTTTATTGGTGATCAGTATATCCATGATAGATACTTTTTAATTGAAAAATATTGCACTTTTATAAAAAGTATTGTCTGACCAATCGTAAGTGTAATGTATTTAAATATACCTAAAATTATCTAAAAAAATACTAAAGTATATACATATCCAAAAAACTAAATTCATGATAATTAAGATACTGCAAAGGTGTTAATATTTTTATTTCTTTTTATAACTCTTTTTTTCTTGAAATATTTTCGGTGTGAAACAGTATAATTTTGTCTAGTTCTTGTAGGATCTTAATTTTATTTTTCCATATTTAGAGATAGCCCCCTAACACGTTTTTGATCATAACTCTATGAATACTAAAGATAAAGTATACAAACAGTATACTTTTCCGCACTGCCAGACTCTCAGAAATTCAAATATGAAGTCAAAATTGGGTGTTGGTATTGAAAAAAATCAAAGTTAGCGCTCATTTTAATATGTTGATGACCCCTAATTCAAAATTCGACGACATTTTCAGAAAGTGCATTTCATTTCCTGTTGAATGGTGTCTATTACATTTTTTCTGCGTCAATTAATAACGAAATACCATCAAGTGCTGCGTTTTTTTTTCCCCGACTGTACAAATACCATTTCCTAATTGACTGTTACCGTTTTAAATGATTCATTGCAATTTTACAATAATTTGTTAAAAATAATTCTTATTCAGCATATTTATGCAAAATTTTAATCTGAAATGTCTTATTGAAATTTAGAAAAAGTTGAATTGAAATACAACCTGTTGGATGATTTTTCACGAAATGTTGATAAGCACTAATTTATGTCAAACTACTACTACATATAAATTCATATGAAATTCTTAGCGGTATTTTCTGAGTTACCGTTTGTCATAAAATTCTTATAACACACATAAACAGACATTATCTAAAAATTGTATACATCGTTTTCTTGACCTCTCAAAACGTCTAAATTCATGGAAATTAAGTAGATGAAAACTTTCAAAAACGGAATATTTTTTTTTTCTTCTTGGATATTGTCGTAATATATTTACCTTTACTTAGCACGTGATAATATAGAGACTTTGCAATTGCTGAAAGTAGAATCAATCTGAGAAAAGTTACGGAATAGCAAATGCACTTTTATTCTAAGAGTTGTGAAATCACTTCAGGTACAAGCTTGTCGCTAAGCGACGTGCGAAGATCGCGATACTGAAAAAGAAGACATTAATTCAAAGAGATCTCACCAAGTCTTGAATGAAGAGACAAACGGATGAATAATTAATGAAAATTCCTTTAATGATTTCCATAAGTGGGGAGATGGCCAGACTGGGAATCCCGGATCCACATGCTTGTTATGCTTGAAAGAATAATCCCACAAGAAATTGAACAAGAGGAAATCAAAACTTAATTAAAATTAATTGGTTAAATGTTATTTGATAATTAATTATGGACTAATAAAATTGCATACGAAGGTACAGCGTACCCATCGCTCGGCCGCGTGGCCTCGCAGCGAGGGCACTGCAGAAAAATGCCGACCTAACTCGCGAGTAGTATGGAGAAGACCGAGACGAAAAACTTACGTGCATCGGGAAACCGCGAGCGTCCGAGAGCGTCACTGCCGCGATCGACCAATCCAAACGAACGGCGATGAGAGAGCAGGGGTGACGACAGAACAACGTCACAGGAACTGTGGCGCGCGAAAAACGGGAAGGAGGGAAAACGAAAATGAAGTTCCAATAGAGAAAACATCGCGATGCGCTGCTGGAAAACCAACGTACGGTAAAAAACGAGAGGGAGTGAAGCATTAATTAATTTAGATAAGACTGAGTGAAAATTCTATTGTTTTGACAAAATATTATTTTAGAATATGTCATGCATCATGACATATACTCCCCCAGAAACGGCTAAAAAAAGGTAATAAGGGGGAAAAAAACTACGTCCAAGCAAGTGGAGCAGGTACCCAAATAGCGGCCATCTACAGAGGGTTACAAGCAGACACACATCGTGTCAATTAAAGAAATGATTACATTAGGTGACAGAGAGCAGGCCTCGTGAGAAAAAGTGATATACATAAGCAACTGCACATGCATGTTAGTATCAATTATTTTTGTTATTACAATGAAATAAAGTATTTTTATAATTTTGTTGTCTCACTTTTTTTTTTTTTTTTTTTTTTTTTTTTTTTATAAAAAATGCACATTTGCTTACATGATACTATAAAAAAAAACTACCTGCAACAGGAACCTATGGAACAAGCATTTTAGAAGTACGTAAGTATATATTGTTAACAATGTGAAAAAAAAATGCTGTAATAGATATGAAGAATCTGTATACATATATGACAATCAATGTAAACTGAAACAAAACATACTAATGAAAACTAAATCACCCTAAAATAAAGAAAAAAGTCTCCGTTGAACTGAAAAAAATATATACTAATGAAGAAAACTAAACTAAAATTCTGTATAACATAATATTGAGTGACAAACAAAAAAAAAACTATTGTATAACACATGTATGTCAGAAACTGAAACAAAAATAACAAATAAAACTGACATAAATTAGAGAAAAAAATTCTCTCTTCAATACAACAGTATGATCCTGGATTGAAAAGGAAAAAAAAAAAGAACAGCACATCAGAATTATATCCCTGCAGAAGATGGAATTCCGACGCACCAAAACGCCGAAGAAAAGGTAAGTAAACAATTTTGTAAATTGAATTTTGATCTGCATGAAAGAAAAAAAAAACATAAAAAAAACTATTGCGTAACCTAAATAAATGCCAAAAAAAAAAGTGTAACATATAATGTGAATGTGATGTAAATTTGCAAACAAAACATAAAAAACAATTACTTGTCCATAGAGTGTGATAATTTCAAGCACCTAAAAAAAAAAAAAAAACTTGGCCTTAAAGTCTACCCAAATGTTTTAAATACTGAAGAAAAAAAATATATATATACCAGGTGTAACATAGTATGAAGTCTAAAAAAAAAATTCCCATTTGAAAACTGAACCCCACAGAAGCAAATGTAAACACAGAAAAAATTACAGAATATGCATTATATGAAAAAAAAATAAAGTTGTAATACCTATATTCTGGAAAGGTAATTTTTGTCTACTGACAAAGCATAGCTATTAAATGTTAGCAAAAACAAACAAACATGTAACACTATTTGTATACGTTACAAGAGTAGGTAAAAACATGTATTAGTGAAAAAGGGGGGAAAAATGCTATTAGAAAATTTAAGATATTGTGTAAGAAAGGTGTAGAACAGGTGTGTACACAAAAAAACTATTATAACTATAGTATTGAGAGAAAAAAAAACATAAATGCATAAAAAATTAAGTAAAAAAAAACAATCAGATTGAAAAGTACATGGAAATTGTATAACTTCTGAATAATGCCAGTGGTAAATCAACAAACAAACAAAAAAAAAAAAAAAAAAAAAAAAAAAAATGAAGTCAATTAAACTCGTCATACATTGTGAGTAATAAACTATTGAGTAATGTATAAGTGAACATGAAGCATGTGATAAAAACTATTATAGAAGTCCAAAAGTATTGTACTCAATGACATACAAATGTAAAAGCTGAAAATCAGAATAGTAAGTCACTAACAGGATGGGAAACATATCACCGCTGCCCAAACGGATCCGCGTACCACATCAGACAATGACAAAGTGTGTGTGCAATAACTATTGACTCAATGTGTAAATAAATAAATAGAATATTAAGAGAATCATTGAAATTGAAAACATGTGGCTATGCCTCATACCGTCCATAGACACATAGTCCACAAAAAGAAAACATTGAAGAGTGACAATAAATTTAAAAATGAAATGAATTTGTATGCAATGTAGATAAAAAAGTAACCACTGAAAATGAACAAATTCAAAGAAGTGAGAGTAGTGAAAAATGATAACATATGAACAATGTGTATAAAATAACAGCAATTTGTTTCCTCCCAAAAACAATATGCTGTGCAATGAGAAAAAGGTATATAAATGAATAATTGTGTGAATAAATACAAACGTTTACCTGCCCAAAATAAACGCTGCAAAAGAGTGTGTGTGAATAAGTGAGAAAATAAGTTCAGTAATTTGTCGATCCTAAAACAAAATCGCAGTGAACCTCTAAGTGAAAAAAAGTATGAACACATGCAGACATTTACCAGCCCAAAAATAAATGCTGCAAAAGAGTGTGTGCGTGTGCATGTATGAGAAAATATGTAAACAACACGGATACAACAGTTAAAATTAAACACTACCCCAAATTATGAATGTGATGCAACAGATATATATTTTTTTTTTTTTTTTTTTTTTTTTTTTTTTTGTAAAACATGGCACATAAAACAAAATAAAAAAATTGTGTACACCCTAAAAAATGAAATTAAAAAAAACAAGTAATAATCACTTTGCGAAAATGAAACTGAATTAATTTTAACTAAACTTTCAAAGAATTTCTGTATAGTGAATACTGAAAAAAAAACTTGTCAGCACTACCGTAATAATGTATGGGTTAAAAAAATGTTTGCAGTATCTATGTACTTATCAGAAATATAGACACATCAACATAAATAGCCAATTATAAGGGGAAAAAAAGTATATAGTAAATATGAAGTTATAAGATATGATATGTAGATATGTCAACCTAAAAAAAAAAAAAAAAAAAAAAAAAAAAAATATTATGATACTAGTAATAAGAAAACAAATATATATATTATATAAACAATTTTGTATGTGAATTAAACAGCCGAAAATATAAATATATGAAATGCAAGACAGAACATTTGCCATTTAAAATAATTACTGAAAAAAAAAAAAAAACATAAAGATGTAATAAAATAAGTTTCCGGATTAAATAAGCATCATTTCTTGCTACCTCCTATCTTAAAAATTAAAATGCATTTAGAGGTTAAGTTGCGTTGATTTCTACAGTTATTTTTCTGTAAAAGTTCGTAGAAGAAAAAAAAATGCAACAAATGTACAAACTAATCATGCCAAACTTAAAATATGCTTGGAAATGCCATGGACCGTTGATTATATTCGCTATAGCGATGAAAATCTTGTCAAAGAAATAAGATTGCCCAGACAAGCTCAAATATCAAAAATAAGGCAATTGGTTCACAATCCATATGCATCTGTCGAAATATTGGCTTGACTGCAGAAAAATGATATCTATTTGACATAAACTGTTGAAATAAGTGTAACTTCGTTATTATTTTTTTAAAAAAAGCAGTTTTTTTTTCTTTTTTTTTTTTTTTAACAGTCGCAAGCAATGCTACAGTTGGCTTAAATTCAAAGCATGTTTTCGCGATGTACACACGTCATGCGACGTGGTCGTAGGCACCAATTTGTCGTGATATATATAATTACCTTTACTTAGCACGTGAATATAGAGACTGCAATTGCTGAAAGTAGAATCAATCTGAGAAAAGTTACAGAATAGTAAAAGCACTTTTATTCTAAGAGTTGTGAAAACACCTCAGGTACAAGCTTGTTGCGAGGCGACGTGTGAAGATCGCGATACTGAAAAAGAAGACATTAATTCAAAGGGATCTCACCAAATCTTGAATGAAGAGACAAACGCATGATTAATTAATGAAAATTCCTTTAATGATTTCCATAAGTGGGGAGATGGCTAGACTGGGAATCCCGGATCCATATGCTTGTTATGCTTGGAAGAATAAACCCACAAGAAATTGGACAAGAGGAAAACACAATTTAATTAAAATTAATTGGTTAAATGTTATTTTGATAATTAATTATGGACTAATAAAAGTGCATACGGAGGTACAGCGTACCCATCGCTCGGCCGCGTGGCCCGCAGCGAGGGCGCTGCTCAACAATGCCGACCTAACTCGCGAGTAGTATGGAGAAGACCGAGACGAAAAACTTACGTGCATCGGGTAACCGCGAGCGTCCGAGAGCGTCACTGCCGCGATTGACCAATCCAAACGAACGGCGATGAGAGAGCAGGGGTGACGACAGAACAACGTCACAGCTACTGTGGCGTGCGAAAAACGGGACGGAGGGAAAACGAAAATGAAGTTCAAATGGAGAAAACATCGCGATGCGCTGCTGGAAAACCAACGTACGGTAAAAAACGAGAGGGAGTAAAGCATTAATTAATTTAGATAAGACTGAGTGAAAATTCTATTGTTTTGCCAAAATATTAATTTAGAATATGTCATGCATCATGACAGATATAAAAGAAAGTAAAAGCAGATCATTTTTTTGTGTTAAAAATGCAATTTTATATTCAAATATCAAAATAATTTTCCACTTTAAAACACACTGCTAAAAACTGTTTCATAAAAGAAAAAAAAAAGAAGAAAACCTTTACTTATTATAAATTGATTTCGTCTTAATTAACTGCAGAAATCTTCATTTAATGATTTTTTTTTTTTTTTTTTTTTTTTTTTTTACTAGTAGTAATCAATAGCGGAAAAGTTTGCATCTATGAAGTAGTATGTTTAAAACAAACTATCAGCCAGATGTAAAAGAAATATACCGAGTTAAAATATGTGCCTTTATTAATGTTTGTTTTATTATATATTTTCAATATTATTACATCGTTTTTATTTATTTATTTATTTATTTTTAATCAGCGTTTCTTAACTTTTTCATATCCGATCCCTCTCATAAAATATATTGTTCAGAACTTATGCAATTCCACTTATATATGTATTATGTCAGTGTAACATTGTATTTCATTTTTTATTATGTCATGATGTAATTTGACTTGCATTCCAATCAATAAATCAGGGGTCGTACTCTCCGCCCTTATTTCAGGACACTCTTAGGAATTAAAAAACTTTAAATTCATTGCTACCACTATTTTTATGCAATAATCTCTGCCTTTTATATGAATGGTCCATTACTGCAAGTATATTCAGAAGTGTTTCTGCATATGCAAAATTAGTGGTGGCAAAAAGAGCAGAGATTTCTTTTCTTAGCGAGCGTCCTGAAAAAAGTGAGGAGAGTACGACCCCCTGATAAATTAATCTTTTCTTTTCTTTTTTTTTTTTTTTTTTTTCCACCATCGTACTGGATCGTTTTGGATAACATAGATACTCGTAATTCTTTCAACATCAGGTTTTATTTTATTTATTTATTTATTTTTTTTTAACGTGTCTACACGTTTTGTGGTAGAGAAAAAAAAAATAATTGATGTTGTGTTCGTATGCAGAATAGTCAGTTAGTTATTTTGTTATTTCGTTAGCTTATTATTGTGCAGTTTTATTAGACTGTGTACGTATTTAACAAGAAAAAATAACCGTAAGAAGTCGGACTAGATTTGATATAGGTAAATATCCTATTGATCTGCAAAATAATAAGTTTAAATTTTTACAATTATGGGAAATTTACTTTTTTTTTTTTTGTTACCATGGGAGAACAAGGCCAAACTTATCATGAAATGTGTCTTGCGGACAGCGTTCCCAACATTTATAATTTATTCGCGAGCATTTTTAGCCCCGTCTCTTTTTCATACCGGAAACTTTGGACAATGATTTTCTTCTTATTTAATCGTTGTCACATATTAATGAGAAATAATCTACAAAATTTCTGGTGCGAAAAGAAGGCGGGGCTAAAAATGCTCGTGAATAAATTATAAAAGTTGGGAACGTATATGTAAACATATGGGAAATGCTTTGATATATCGTTTATAGCACTTGCGTGAACATCATTGTTTATTTACATTTAACGTAATGTAAACATTTTAAGTTATATAATTTTTCGATTTTCTGAACAGGATAGAACTGAAAAAAAAAATGTTTTCAAATATTATTTATATTACTGAAATGGACATGTTAACTATGAGCATAATATTTCAAAAAACATTGTAAATCATTAAACTTTTATTACTTTTTTAACATTTGAGAACAGGGCTCATTTTCACAGTAACTTTCATCACGAGGACTATTTTGAATGTAAACAGTTTGGTTAGAAATAAAATATTATTTCGAATATTATAATGAAAATTATTGATTATCAACATTTTATTCTTTAAGTTTCTTAAGTTATTTTAAATTAAAAACATTTATAATATGGCAGAAATGGGAATATTTCACATAAAACTGTTTTATTTGGTTTATTGATTTACAAATAATAAGCAAACGCATGAAAACAAAAACACAAAATTGAATCTAATAAAATTATTTAACTAGTTATTAATACTACAATGCATGAAAACGGAAGGAGGGTAGCTTAGATGGTTTGGGTACTTTAGCTTTCTACCATGCGGAGCGACTAGTATAATAAATTTCTCTTAACAGGAATATAGTTTTATTTAAAATATAAATGCGTGTTAGCAAAGACCACCGATGCCCAGAGCTGTCAACCTAATCCGGCAAATTATTAGTACCGCCCCTTTTTCTACACCACTTAATTTTTAGAGTATTTGTTTTCTTCATTCATCGTAAATATATTTGAAGAGAATTACTCTAAAAAATTAGTGGTGTAGGAAAAGGGGCGGTACTAACAATTTGCCGGATTTGGTTGGCAGCTCTGGATGCCACTTTGTTTCAAATAACATTTCTTTTACGATATGGCCGTGGCTATTTTTTTTTTTTTTTTTTTAAATCTAGTCACGTTTTCGGTACGGAAGCACCCAACAGGTTGAGAATTGCTCGTATAAATAAAAAATTAAATTTTTTGCATTTTTTTTAGATTTAAATTTAATTTTATCACTTTAAAAGTCGCAGAAAACTATGTTTAAATGACTCCTTTTTCTGAAAAAATAGTCGTGTACCTTTAAGACTCCATTTCTCTCTCAAAATTGTTCAGTATTTTTATTTTTATTTTTTATTTATTTTTTTTTTTTGTGGCATACAGTCTTAAATGCAAAAAAAAAAAAAAAAAAAAAAAAAAAAGAAAAAAAAAAAATAGATTCAAAAATTATTTAAAGAAATTAAAATCTTGATGTAGAGAAAGTTGTTTCTTATACCACAACTTATTAATTTTCGTGAAGTTTAGTTTTGTTTCGTTTGTAGTCAATGTTATTTAAATTATTAATGTTTTTATTCAGATGTTTTTGAAAATAAAAATCATGGAATAAAAACTTATTTAAATACGGTTAAAGAAATATAGTTTGTAATTTAAACATGTTTTAGCTTTTCTTCCTTTTTTAATTATAAAATACAATTTCCTTTAATTTTCCCCTTATTTCCACTCATTATTTTTTTCTGCGATTTACTAAATTCATTTTCAAAATATTTTTGTAACATAATATACACTCTGTCATATATGCACCCAGAAGGAAATGAGCTACAATCACGAAACTTAACATGTGTGTAGTGTATGAAGAGATAAGCAAATGATTAAAAATTCAGAACAAAAGATCGTTTTATTAAGAAGTTAGGGCATGAAAAAGGTTACAAATCAGTAAGTAGTAAAGCCACCGCTGGCAGCTATACAAGCCGAAACACGGCGTGGTATCGAATCAATTAGGTCACCTATATCCCTCTGCGGAATATCATGTCATAAACTTTGCAACTGGGCAGTTAATACATCAGTATTTTGGCACGGCTGCAGTTGCCTTCCTAGCACGTATCAGACGTGCTCTATTGGAGAGAGGTCTGGTGACCTGGCAGGCCATGGGAGTACGTCATATCCTTGAAGACACTGTTGGGAGAGTCGAGCAGAATGTGGACGAGCGTTATCTTACTGATAAATGGCACCTGTGCGGCTTGATAGCATAGGCAGCACAACTGGCGTTAAAATGCTGTCCACGTAACTGCGAGCCGTCATAGTGCCTTGAAAGATGACTAGAGGGAATCGTGTGTCCCAACAAATCGCTCCCCACACTGTCACACCTTGTGTAATGGCTGTATGCCGCTCGACAACAAATGCCGGATCAGACTGCTGGCCTGGCCGTCTCCACACGCGTGTGCGATGGTCATCAGCACTGAGACTGAATCGTAATTCACCACGGACGATCACACGTTAGGTCGGTCACACTCCAGCTTGCTTTGGGTCGAGAAAAATCCAGTCGACACTGCTTATGATGTGGGGTGAGGGGTAGGTGTCTTAATGGACGTCGGCTGTTCATACCAGCGTCGGCCAGTCGTCTCAGAATGGTTTCCCTTGATACTACTGGATGCCTAGAATGTGGTAAATGGCATTGAATCGAGGCTAATGACGCTGTTGGTGCGGACGTGGTCGCTCTTATGATTGCGCGATCCTCGTGTTCATTTGCGCTACTGGGATGTCTTGACCCTCCTCAATGGTTGATTCTCCCTTCCGTGACCCACTGTTACCAATCCCGAGCAACTACCATATCGCTCCGAACGAGGTGGCAGCTGATATGTCTGAACGACCAAACTGCTTCTCTGAGGCCTTCTCTACGGCCCCTCTCACTATCCGACAATTGTCTGTACTGCTACCGGTTACGTCTCAAAGGCATCTCAAGTCACAATACCTTCCATTAAAGTTGACAGATTCGTTTGAATAGCTCTACGGTGCGAGAATTCCTGCTTTTAAACTCGCCCAGCTGCGCAGTTCAGATGCGCATAACGTGCTTAGCCTTGTCTCATTGGCGTTGAAATTTTAATCATTTGCATACCTCTTACCAGACTACATTTGTACCAAGTTTCGTAATTGTGTCTCGATTTCTTCTGGGTGCATATATTTTTTTGTGACAGAGTGTATTATATTTCTCGGAATTTTGCTTAAAACATGCTATAAAAATTCGGAAGCAGTTGTGTTAGTTTTACACTGCATGTAGTAACTCAGTTTTGTTAATAAATTTGGCAGCATATCTCTAAGCTTAAGAGTTTGATTTAGTTTTCAATCCGTAAGATTATGTTGCGATGGATTTCGACAAACGTAAATATTTAAAAACCGCTACATATTTTAAAATTACTTATTCTAAAATTACTATTTCTTTCTTTTTTTTTTTTTTTTTCAAATTATTTTTATCAAAAGGAATTTTAAAAGTTTTTAATTTTCTCATTTTAAATAAATAAAGCTAAAAAAACTTATTATATGAGTTCATGATATAGAAAATTTAAATACGATAGTAAAAAGTACGATGAATATTTGAAAGTCTTTGTAGAAATTAAATAAGTTAAATTGAATTTTTAAAACATAAAATGTAATGGAAATCGCTTACTGGACAAAATATAGCATCATGAAATCTACAATGATTGTTCTATTTCAAATATAATGAAGACTAAACTCTAAAAAATAATCACAGGTGACTTAGTGCTAACAGGGATGGAACACGGGCGCAGAATTCATACCACTATCGATATATGAAAATTTTCTACTTCGTAAATCAACGATATTATAAGTAGAGAAATTTCTTAAACGGATTCCGGTATGAATTCTGCGCCCGTGTTCCATCCCTGTGCTAATTAAATGAACACGACTATATATATATATATATATTAAAGCTGAATTAATTCAACATCGATCAAATCTCACACATTATAATAAATCAAATCTCAATAAATCTATTAAAGAATTGCAACAAAACTTTGTATTACTTATGTAGATAAATCTCCTAATAATTACGCTATAATCTGTAAACAATATTATCTTTCTTTACTCAGTTCATCCAAATCTTCGAGTCCTAACTTTCATCCTACCAATAATGATCTCAGAATCAATAATCGTAAAATTCACTGCTTTTATAAATTGCTAAAGCTTCCATTTAATAATTTTAAATATCCTTATATTGTACTTATCCATAAATTCCACAAAACTCCTATTAAATTTAGAACAGTCACTGCTGGTTGTAATACTTACAATAATAACGCTAACAAAATTCTCCTTGATATTCTCAAACAAATCTATGACTTAATTAGTATATCAAAACATTTCTATTGCCTTAAAAATAGCTATCAACTTAAAGATAAAGTCTTATCGATGAACAATGTCACGGATATCATGACTTATCATTTTGCTGACCTGTTTAATAATATTATTTTAACAGATCTACATCATATCATCTTTAACCTTTTTGAAAAATTTAAAAGTTAAATTTCTTTACCAAAATGTTTTTCTGCAACATCATTTAAGACACTTTTGAATTTTATTATTCATAACAATTACATTCTACACTGTAATACGATTTATATTCAAAAGGTCGGTATTCCATAAGCAGGTTGTAGCTCGAGTTTGTTAGCTGACTTATACCTTTACCATTATGAACAGGGATTATGTATTGAAAATGTCTATTTTTACCGATACATTGATGACATAATTTTTTATGTCAATAATTTTTCCCCTAATTTATTCAAATTTGAATATCCTTCTCACCTTACCTTAACTCATAATCTTCTCAACAACAACTGTATTAGTTTTTTAGATTTAAAACTTAAACTTGAAGGTAGTAAAATTTATACTGATCTGTAAGACAAAAGACAAGATTTTTGTTTCAAAGTAAATTTATTTACACATTTTAATTCTTGTCTTCATATCTCTGTTTACAGAAATATCATTCTCAATCACCTCTTTCGTATACATAATCTCTGTTCATATAGGTATAAAAATAAAAATATCTCTCACATAATTAATGCTGCTACAAAAATGGGTTATCCCAAAAAAATTATTTATTCAATTGTTTATCATTAAGGGTCTCTGTATTACACACACACAAAAAAAAGAAAACTATTTAAGGTTAAAAAAATGGTGGATGGGTGGGTAGATGTTTGATTAAGGAGGATGGGTGGTGTTGTGTGTCTGGTTGGTTGGTAGGGTTTGCTGTAGAATAAAAAAAAATGGGATTACTGCAAGTTACATTCTTCTTATTTTTTCTGGTTGATACTATGAAATTTGAACTCTTTTCTCGTAAAATTTAATTGTATGCATCTGGCTACTAGTGGCTTCCCTTGTTTAGTTTGAACAATCAATCCAATTTAATAACAAAAATAATATATATAAAATATATATTAAAAAAATCCTCACATTTAAATTAATAACTTTAATTATTGATGACTGCCTTGTAATGCTTATCCTTACATGTGTGCTCTTTGGAATTATTGCTTGTGATTGAGCCTTTTTACAACTTAACATTTAATTCTTCTTAATACTTTGATTTTATATCTTCTTAATACTTTGACTTTAAGTTTAATTAATTTTGGGTTAATAAAATTAAGTTCAACTCTTAGATAATTATTTTAGGTTTAACATAAACATGTTCCACTACTCATAACTCTTATTATTTGTTTGGCGCCAAAAATTCTCTTAATCTTACAGCTAATATTTCTTAAATACACTCCTTATCGCATTTGTTTTTTATCCTGACATAATTTAATTGACTTACTGTTTATATATTTAAACGCTAGATGACGCTTGCTCACTGCTGACTATGTATTATTTCTTTAATCCTTTTCTTGAACGGTTAATGATTCTTGTTTTACGTACAATTTAAGTTAACTCTAACTAGATTAAACTTTAATTAACTTTATAATAAATTTTGACTATCTCAATTAATAATTATTCTGTGTATTTTATTGTTAATGAAAATGCTATGAAGTTGCAAGGCTTTTATTTTTAATTTCATGTTTTGTTGGCATCATCCTATTCTCCAGTTTGTGTTAACTGTTTTACATGTAGCTACAATGCTTCTTTCTAGTTTTCTCTCTGGTTTTCATGAAGATTTTATTTAATTTTTGTTTTAATTTAATATTTCATTTAATATTTCACTTAATTTCTCATTGTATATGGTTTTGTTGCTTCGATCGGGGCTTGAAATGATATATATTGCTATGATTAGCTATATTGTTTTATGAAATCGATGCAGCTTTCACAGCTTTATGAAGTACTCGCCCCCTGAAGAGTATCTTACTTCTAATTTTAAGCATTTTTATCCAATTACTTCTGTGGTTAATTATTTGTTTTCTCTGTCATTAAGTTTAATGGTCCTTTTTTTATTATAATTCATGTCGGCGTAAGTATTTTAAGTTATTATTGTCTCTTATTGGTTCTTAATCTAAATCGCAACAATTTTGTGTCAGTCTTTCCTCTAAGTTAAATTCTGTTATATATTTTTGTGTGTTGGTATTGTTTTAGATCTATTAATTGCTAAATTTTAAGATTAAATTTTGTTACATTATCATATATATATATATATATATATATTTATGTGTGTGTGTGTGTGTGTGTGTGTGTAATAATAAAGTAACAGACAACATTTTTGGTAGCGTTTAAAATACCGCCATCAGTTCATACATTCAACAAAACGAAACTGCTACTATATACAAGACATAAATCGAATTTTACAACTGTTTACCTAAGTAATGGAATTAGTCAAATTGTTGGGAACTAGTCAATAGAAAATCACAGCTTCTTCGTATGCTTAATCGCTGTCTTTTAATAGCAGTATTGTATAACCAATTTTCCCAAATGAAGATCTGTCATAGCTTAAGTTCTCAAATAGTAAGATTTTGATTTTTTTTTTTTTTTTTTCCCGCGTTCCAATAAACTTGCCCTTTTTCAGTTAAAATGTTCTATAGATAAACTTAACTCTTGGGATCTTTATAGTGTTTTAGCCAACGTGATTTATCATACGTTCTTCAAAATAAACATACTCTTAAATTATATTATAAAGGAGTTACACCCGGAAACACGAAACCAACATATTGTCCTTTTCTAAGCATTGCTGGGAGAGATACAATTTTAAATTTGATGTAGCTAAAAGAATTTGCTAACCCAAATTTATATTTTAACTAGATTTTAACTTTGAAGAGTTTTACATTTTTAAGAATTTAAATATTAAATGTGATTTCACTGCACTTTTTTTGTCTCATTGTTGGAAACTTTACATACAATTCTCACTTTCTTGATTTTTCCTACATTTTCCATGACAACTGCTTCTCAATTTCCTATTGGCTAACTCTCCAAATTCCGATTAATTCTATTTGCTGATTTCGTAAAATCGATTCTTTTCCTACACATAGAACTACTTTCCTATGCGCATATAAAAACGAATATACAGTTCAGCCACATATCCGAAAACAAGCAGTGAGGACGCGTCCAAAATGTTGGAGGGATGCCAGCTTGTCCGACAGTTTGAAATTTGGAAAACATCCAGTAATTCCGCGGTCTGTTATTGCTCATTTTCCCTGAGTCAGATGACTGTCACCCCTATTTTAGCATTGGACTCGTTGAGTTAGCACTTGCGCAGATGCTTCTATGGTTTCATCAATTGCGGTCGAAGAATAAATGCATTTATAGCCACATAATAAAAAAGACGTACTAAACTTTCGATGATGGGATTAGGGAATAGGAACTCAATCTGAGTGCCCATTCGCTTTTCGATGACATTTTATAGTCAATTTCGTCCTTATGTTTCTTCCAGTGTTAGCCGTTTATTTATTTATTTATCTATTTTACATGCTTAGCATTATGAGCTTGTTTCGTTTTCATCTCATGATTTTTCTATGAAGTTTTATTTTTTTCCCCTCGTTTTTTACGTTCTGAAGTGCGGTAGTTTCTAATACGCTAAATGCTACAGCAACAGCTGTCTGCTATTTAAATATTTCCTTTCGCGTTCAAGACACTGTTTATTTTTTATGTGTATATTTATTTTAATTATTTCATTAATTTGAATTCATAAACATATTTAACCTTATTAGAAGAGGTAACAAAAAAAAAAAAAAAAAAAAAAAAAATAGATAGAAAAAAAAAAAAAAATGTACAAAGTAACACTATTGCTGTTTCACACTAAGACACTTGTTTGTACTGTGTAACAATTTTTAAAAATCTATCTATAAATATCAAATTATTGCCATTATTTTTATGAGCACAACTACTAAAACATTAAAATAAATTCAAATCAAATTTAACATAATTTTTAAGTGCAGTAATGTGTAAATCAGAGTAAATTATATCTCAAACAATCTTAATTTTCGACTTACTGTTGAACTTCAGAAAATAAGAAATATAATTATCATTTTAATTAAAATATTGGTAATTAGTTTACACGTTAATTATAATTTAACTTTTTTATTGTTTGGAGGATTAATTGAGATACTTTGGTTTCTTTTAATTACATCATTTAAATACTTTGAATCGTAAAGTATTAGAACATTTAATAGTTATTAAAGTCACTTAAAAATCATTCTCTTTAATTAAAAATAAATATCTTATTGAAACTTTCATGGAAAGTATAAGTTTATTAATGGAAACAATTATTTGAGCGTTTATATTACTAATAAATTCCCTTAAAAATCATTCTCTTTAATTAAAAATAAATATCTTATTGAAACTTTCAGGAAAAGAATAAGTTTATTAATGGAAACAATTATTTGAGGGATTACATTGCTAATTGTGGAAACGATATTTTCGTGCGGCTTCGAGTAAATTATTACTGTAATTATTTCTTATAGAAGAAATAGAGTGAACAAAATTATACAACCCCACTTACAATAAAAGGAGCATTTGTTTTTGTGTTGCAGCTTTCCGCGATACATATAACCATTTTCATTTTCAAAATAACATGCTGAAATTAAGAATTATAAAACAAATCATGTCACTTAAATAAGTATGACACATTCTACAAATTTCCAAGGTACCTATATAATCAGAGAATCACGGAATAAGTCTATTGGTTATCTAACTGAAAATAAACATTACGCCCTTAGTATGGGTGATTGTGTAGATACATAAGAGCAATTTCAGCTAGTTCCAATTTATGAGCATTTATTTGTGTAAGGCAAGTATGTAGGTCATTATCATCAATAAAAAAAATAAAGATCGAACGAATATAAAATTTTGCTTTAAAATAGAAAAAATGTTCCACAGTAGCATATATTATCACTAAATTTGCATACGATGATGATGATGGTATGAGTCACTCAGTAATATTTTTATGTTTTGTGAAGTTAAAATGTAAAAGGTGCTTTACTGCTGACGATGACATATCAGGTCATCTACGTTGAAGCTGGATTAATGATAATGTAAAACCTGTGCATGCATTTATTAGATTCACTCGCCAAAAAAGGTAAAAAAAAGGCTTGCATAGATGTTATGAATATGTGAGGAATATGTTTCCGTAACCAAGATAAAGGGATTTAGGTGCACAGAGCCTTATTCGTTGGATAGATAGCACAGTAATGCATCACAATGTTTTTTCTCCCAATTCCAGTTATGAAAAGAAAATTTTGGTGAGGAGGCCAGTTGTGTGCATCGACCACTCTCATACACGCATAATCTGCCTCTCCAACAGGGTTAATTTTTACTTTTTAACACTTACCAACAAGGTTGAAAAGTGTTAATGACTTCGGTTTGTCTGTCTGTCTGTCCGCGCTCTAACTCCAGTAAATATTTATGGAACTTCTTGAAACTGATATATGTCATGCAAGTTCACTATCGGATGTTCCCTATTGAAAATGGAGTTTATACCTTTACTGGTTTGTGTACAGGGACACCTGAAAATATTTCAAAGCATTGTGTTCTATGAGAGCTATTTCTATAAACCATATTTTCATACCCTTACTGTACACAAACGTTAATAAAATTGAAATATATTATTCAAGTTCATTTTCAAATGTTTCTTGTCTAAAATGGAGTAAATACCACAACAGGTTTGTGTACAGGGACACTCAAAATTATTCCAAAGCATTACGTTCTATGAGAGAGATTTCTATAAACCAAATTTTAATAGCTTTACTTTACACGAAACTTTATGAAATTGAAATATGTTATTTATGTGCGCAAAAGAATGCTTTGCATGGAATAAAGCATGATTAGGATTAGATATACAGGGTGACACAAAAATATTGATTTATATTAAGAGCTATTAATAAAATTTGCTAAAATTGTTCTTTCGTTTGCATTAAGCGTTTTTAACACTTTCTGACATTTTTTAAGTGTGAATATGAATTCAATTTTGTGTATCTGTTTGACTGTTCTTCTGTCCGTCTGTCTGTCTTCCTGTCTGTTTTTCTTTGCTCCAATTCCCGTAAATAGTTATGGAATTTCTTCAAACTGATATATTTTATTGAAGCTCATTATATGGTGTTTCCTACTTGAAAGGGAGTAAATACCGCTAATGGTTTGTGTACAGGAAAACCCAGAAGTATTCGAAAGTATTGTGTTCTATACAGGGACTGATTTAGACCGGGGCACACATTATTTACACTTACACCATTATTTTTTAAGCAGTACTTTCCTCTTATAATAAACGAAAAATTCTCATTAAAAATTATTTTAAGAGAATTCTGGTGTCTAATAACCATGAATAAATTCGATTGTTTTATACCGTTCATTTTTTATAAAAATAATTTCCTAGTTAAAACGTGGCTTTTCTATGACATGTAGTAAAAAATAATTTTTTAAATATTCCAGTGAGAGAGTGCCCCGGCTTAAATCAGGCTCTGGTTCTATAAGAGGCATTTCTATAAACCATATTTTAGTACCTTTACTGTACAGAAACTTTAATGAAATTTTAATATGTTACTCAAGTTTCCTCTCGGCTGTTTCCTACGTAAAATAGAGTACATTTCTAAATGGTTTGTGTACAGGGACACTTGAAAATATTCCGAAGCATTACGTTCTGTGAGAGTTATTTTTATAAACCGAATTTTAATAATTTTACCTTTGCAATAAGCTTAATGCAATTGAAATATATTATTCGTATGCACAAAAGAATGCCTTCTATATAATATAGTATGATTAGCATTAGATTTACAGTGCCACACAAAAATATTCAGTTTCATTAAGAGCTACTAATAAAAATTTGCTGGAATTGCACGTTTGTTTACTTTAAGCGTTTAACACTTTCTTATAATTTTAGTGAGAATATGATTTTAATTTGTGTATTTTTCTGTCCGATATTTTTCAGTCCTTCTGTCTATTTATGATAAAATAGGCAAAGGATATTAAATGTTATACGATACAAGAATTACGTACAGTTAGAAAGTGTTACGAATCAATGCGTATTGCATGATTTTTCTTTCTTGTTTAGTTGAAAATGCAGATGAAGCGGCAGTAGTATTATGATTCAGTAACGAAGACAAGCCACGGTAACCTCAGAATGCAACTGTTAGAAGTTTAGAAGTTCCAGAAGGCGTTTAAGTACCTTTACCCTCGTTCTAGGCAATGTATTGAATTGAAAAAAGACTATGTTGGAGATTTATATCAATCATAAACACATCATGCATGTTATATGTTCAGATCTGAAACTTCTTTAATACATTGTGTATTATTTTTTGTATTATGAAGCGACATTGGTGTATGTAAAAGAAATTTGGAATATTAGAAAGTATATAATATTTATATGGAAAAACAAACTATGCTTTAAGAAAAATTTAATTCTTTAAAATTATAAATTTGTTGTAAAATGTAAAAAAAGTATTTAAAAAAATTAAGTATAATTGCGTTAGTGTTGTAAATTGAAATTTTTTATGCTCAAAATACTAACATTAAAAATTAGTGTTGAATTATGCAAAAAAAAAGAAAAAAAATGCGTATTTTAATAATTTAAAATATATTAAATGATGGAGCTACTAATGTTGCAATGTTTCTTACGTAGAACTGTTAGGAGAAGAAATTCTGTATAGTCTTTAAAAATCTACAGAATTTAGTTGACATTTTGCTTAATTCCCTGGCAAATATTAAGCTGCAGAGTTGCGATCGAAAAGAAAAAAAAATTAAATTTCATACTTTAAACGTTAAGTATGAAAACACGTCATTGCCAAATTATATTAACTCTCTGTTTTAAAAGACACAAAATTAAAATATACATTGAGAAGCTTTAAGTCTCAAATTGTAACGTCAGTTTTCTTTTCTTTTTTTTTTTTTTTTTTTTTTTTTTTTCATCTAAAATTTACATTTATTTTAAGAAAATGCTTAAATGTATCTAAAATTTAATGACGAAAAAACTACTTTAAAGGTAATTAAAGAAAATCAGAGTAAAATAAAGTTCATTATTTCCATTACACTAATGAGGATTCATTTAAATCCTTTTTTAAGTGTCATTTAATATAATTAACTTCCATTTTCTTGAGAATAGTTCACTAAAAAGATTTTTTTTCCTTTATATTATAATTTAGGAATTAATCAAACAAGAGAAAATTCGAATTATTATTTTAAATATGAATCCCAATATACATTTTATTTAAATGAAACTAACTTTTAATGCAGCATAAATAATATTGAAAGAAAAAGAAAAGCAATAAGGGTAAAAAAAAAAAAAAAAAAAAACATGCGGTTTGCGTAAATTATAAGCATATTCCAACTGTAGTACTTACCCGTTACTTTGGTTAACCTTAAATGTATTGGGTGTAATAAGAAATCGTAAAATGCGTTTTCTGCGCCGTGTGCTATGAAATATACGACGATAACTTACGCATCACTATTTTCGCAGAGTTGTCAACATTTTAATTTATTCCGGAGCATTAGCCACGACTTTATTTCGCACCACTTTATTTATAGAATAATTTTGTCCAATATGTAACTACGCTAAAATAAGAAAATAATTAGTCTTAAAAAACAAGTGGCTTTAAATACAGGCGGGACTAAGAATGCTCCAGAATAAATTAAAATGTTGGCAACTCTGCATTTGTTACATACTTAACATACTGGCCAACGTAATAATTAATTTTCCGTATTACTGTTAGTCCCGTCAGAGCCTCCTTAAGTAGATGCCTGTCGCGTAGCTTGGAAACTAGGCAACAGTTGAAGCGGTAGACAGCGCCACCTAGTGCAGATTACGGGACCTTTTTTATTCAACTGTCACCAATAAATTAACGAAGTGATATACTATATATATAATCGGCGTTTTTTCGATTCTGTTCGCCTTTTATGTATATTATATCCCACTTTTAAAAATTTTTGGTGTCTGTTGAATAAAAAAGTCGCGCAATCTGTACCTGGTGGCGCTGTCTGCTGTTTCAACTGTTGCCTAGTTTCTGAGCTACGCGACAGGCATCTAGTTAAGGACGGTATGGTCCCGTCTTCTTTTTCACACCAGTATCTTTTTAGAGTATTTTTTATTTATTTATTTAATCGTAATCGAATTTGGAGAATATTACTCTAAACATTTACTGGTGTGAAAAAAAGGGCGGGACTAACAACACTACGGAATATTAATTAGGATGTTGGCAAGTATGTATTTAACCAAGGCAAAAAAAAAAAAAAAAGGCTACAAAAACGTGTCATTCAGACGAAATTGACTGACAGGTTTCTACAGCCATTTTTGCAGCTCTGATCTCGAGTAGGATACAGTATTCAAAAAGATATGCAAAATTTGTTTTTTACGTATTAAATATGGTGATTTTATTGCATACCTACAAACATTCTAATTAAAATTATATTGCATTATTACTACCGCCCCGCTTTCCACAGCATGTTTTAGAGCAGTTTTCTGTTTTCTCCAAATTCAATTACAATTAAATCAGTAGAAAAATTCTGTAAAAAAGACTGCTGTAGCAAAAAAGGCGGGGACTATGGAATATTAACTAGAATGTTGGCAGATAAGTTAATGTTATGTATCGAGAGCGTAGCCCACCAAAGGCTTCGCATGACGGTTTCCAAGCATAGTTCGAAACAGATATATCTCAAACACAAAATAAACGACCGAACAAATAGAAGTATTACAAAGAATTATTTCTAATCATTCACATGTAGTGGTAAAGGTTCAAAAGGTAGACAGATGTGAGGCAAATTAATAATCCAGACGAACAATGATGAGCATGTCTTGCAGTATATAATTCTACTAAAGAGAAAAAATAGAAAAAACTTCCATTTAGAAAATTTTAAAAATAGATACATTATGGTGACTCAATACGCAACAGACTTTGAGTGACTTCAAGCAAAGAATTAACATCAATCCCGAAATAGACCCTTTACTACAAAAGTGTTCTTCTATGCTTCTGTTGGGATATGAAAGATATGCTCTATTACGAAACTGTCAGATCCGGTGCAAGTGTAGCTGATGAACCCTATATGCTACAATTGCTAAGATTTAACAAGAAAATTGGTTGAAAAAGTACATTTACTGACAAAATCTTCTGTCTCGTGAAATTGCTCCATAATGTTGCAAGAAAACTATAGTAACACTTGGCTGGCTGAGAAGTTTTGAAACACTCCAATAGCTTTATTCTACAAGGCCCTTTTGGATTAATATTTGCTTTGGTCCATGGACTATACTTTGTTTTTTATGCATTTCAATACTTTTTTTTATGAATTGATTGTGTCAAAAAAGGAATTGTTTTACATTGTTAACATCTGGTAGCTTCTCGACCAATAGCGGAAAATGTTAGATAATGATACAGAAGTATTTATAAGTAAAAGAATTGTTCTCATCACTCAATTACACATCCATTTCTCTGAAGCACGCTTTAAAACATATTACTACAGACAATATTAATTTTCGTAATAACATCTAAAAATCTTTTTTTTTTTTTTTTTAATAAAAAGAAAATTTTACTAACTTGCATTCAACCCTGCATATTGTCTACGAAAAAGAAGGATACCAAAAGCCATTATATTTATTACAATACATAAAGAAATCTAAATAACACATATCTGCATAGTTATATATATATATATAGCTGTATCTTTATTTTTAAAGATATAATATTAAAAAGATCGATTTTGCTTAGCTGTCTACATCGTCTAAATTTTAAATGCCCAAAATATAATGTACTAAAACATTTTCCTAATAATAAATATCTGAGTTGATCGCTATCCATTAAAATTCCATACATAGCGGATTCCTCACGAATTGTTTCACCTTATCGAAAAATTAAGATATAAACTCGCCTCTCACCACATGGTGAATAAACAGAATACAGTTACATTTTAAAATCTCCCCCAACTTCTTCATAAGAGTTAGTGACGGCAACGAAAAAAGTAATTTTATACAATTAAAACGTACGTAAATTAAAAGAAACATCGATGAAGGTTATCGCCAAAGCATTTTCAAATTTATTCGCAGAATTATCCCTCATTTGCGAAATTATGCATAAAAAGCAAACATTTGGCTGATTTACTATTAACTAATCACTTAAATCAGTTTAGAAAAAATTATGAATTCTGTCTTTTAGCAGCAAATCGATATTTAGTGAGAAAAGAAAAAAAAGAAGCGAAAAACACTCGAGTAAATTGAATGGGTCACTGACCACTGGCTAATAACTTGAAATTTAAAATTTTAGGTCTCTAACAAGCTGTAGTGGTAGTAATTGTGCATTTCTCATTAAAACTATTTCTCTCTGCAAATATTTTTTCTCCATTCGCCTGCCAAATGTGATAGATATTTTTGGGTTACACTGTATTTGAATGCGTTTGTATGTTCCTGTACACGAATCATTTGTCGATTTGCATAAAAAATTTGAAGAGGCATCTCTATATGTATTTAGAATATTTTGTTTGTTTCTCTTGCTAATATTTGTTTTTGAGTTAGGTCATAGCTTCCTGTACTAGATGCCTTCCGCGTGACTCGAAAACTTGGTGGTAGACAGCACTACCTGGTACAGATTGCACGACATTTTTATTCAACAGCCATCAAAAAATTTTAAAAGTGGGATTTGATATACATAAAATGAGAATGGAATCCAAGAAACGTTGATTATATATACCATATATCACTTTTTAAAATTATTGGTGACAGTTGAATAAAAAAGTCGCGCAATCTGTACCAGTTAGTTGGCGCTGTTTACCGATTGAACTGTTGCCAAGTGTCCGAGCCAGGTGGAAGGCATCTAGTTTAGGATGCTATGGTTAAGCTAATAAAGTCTAACATGCAGACACACGGACATAAAGACCAGTCGCTAAAAGCCTGTTTTCGGATTGAGCGTCCTTGATATATATAAATATTGCAAAATTCGACACCAAAGAAATACTTTCTCTACTGTATATGGGTACGAAAATGTAAAACAGAATAATTATAATTATTTATCATAGTCTTATTATTATTATTATTATTATTATTATGCTATTTTTGCATTTGTACTTGCATTTACTTTAATCTCTATAAAAGAGGAAATATAACAACTAAAAAAATAATAGATACAAGCATGTTTAATAATATATATATAGTTAACATATTTTATTACTTTTTGTAATGCATTTGTCTTACATCATCGCTATCTAATTTTATTAAAATTGATATATACACTTTATATTAAAAATCGTTTTCGATTTTTTTTTTTTTTTTTTATGAGACTGCCATTTTTTCATGGCTATATTGTTCACTTTCTTTAAATCCAGGCATCAAAATTAGCAAAAAAAAAAAAAACACTCGTGTATATATATCAAATTTGTTAAAGAATTTGATTCGCCAAGAATATAAGTATAATCAAAATCCCTTCAATCATACACTAAAATTAATTCGCATATAATTTTTTTTTCAAAAATATATACATATTAATTAAACTGGCATTCGTTCAATTTTTTCACACTTAATTTAATATACGACTACTAATCAGAACTCCCGTTTTAGACATGTCAACGTATTTCTTTTTCTCTCCGAAAGTATAATTTATTTTTTCTTGCGTTATGTAGAGAAAAATGATTCAATTAGATATTATTTTATGTCAGAATTAGTTGTACTTTTTTTGAAAATATTTAATTAGCTTATACACAAATAAAGAATAACTAATTTACAACGGTCCGCTGTTATTAAAATGGCATTCCTTCCATTGTGACAGGTTATGACTACGTTTATAGAATGGTTTATTTTGCGATTTAATTAGTATTTTACATTATTCAATTTATCTTGGTGTTAAAAATAAATATATAAATAAATAAAAATAAGTGAAAAATAAAATTTCCCAAAGCAAAACAATGTATTTTTATCAATGTATTTTAAGTAATTAATTCTAGCTTTTTCTGATGTATTTTTCTTTCATTAATTACGACCCATTTCCTGTTTTAATGAGATAGTACAATTTCCAAGTTTTTTAATTAACACTGTATATATAATTAAAAAATAAGAAGATTTTTTTCGCATATAACTAAGGTTTTCTAATTTGATTTAAGTTTATATTTTTGCTCATTAATTAAATTAATTATTATAAAACAATTTATTTTCTGTTGCATATTAACACTTTCGCGACCACTGTCGTAGATTCACGTCATTAAAATCTGTAACTCAGCCGGTGGGCGTTTCTTTCGCAATTTGTATGTTATTTATTTCTTTTGAATATATCCAATATTCATATTTGTACAATCAAATATATTATGGATAAAAATACTTTGATTAGAAAGAATATAACTATAATGCATATCTATTTGTAATGCAAATGTGAATAATAGAACATTTTGTTGTGAAATATTGTAACTTGGGAGAATAACGCCCAAAGGCGGACCTTACTTTCAAAAAGACAAAAGCATGCGGTCGTGAAAGTGTTAAAATAAATAATACTATTTATTTTTACGTTTTCGGAACCATGATTAAGTTTAACTATTTTCAGTTTATCTGGTTTCTACTTATATAATTTTACACGATGGTTCAACTAAGCATTTTAATTTTCAATTTTTAATTTAGACATCGACCTATTTAAAACTAACTAGATTCTTATTAATTTCACATTCTTCATCTGCATTTCTTTCAATTTAGATTTGCTTGAATATTCACAGATAGAAATTTGGATTTTCCACTTTTTACTTTATTTTATTTTTTTAGAAACCACTATTAGATTCGAAAAAGCTTTCAAGTTCCGGTTTTGAATAGATTTACACGTTTCTCAAATCTGATCTCAATTTCACCCCCTTGTAAAAATATCTGTCTATCTCCAACTGACAAAAATTTTGTGGAAGCTCTAGGTGAAAAATTAATGCACAAAATTTCTTAAAAATTTATAATTGAATGCATCTTTATGTAAATTGGTTTCTATCAATTTTTAGTGAAGTCGCATAGTGGGTTGCCTGCCTACGCAACTATTTACCCCCACATACGTAAAACTACATCTCAGCTTCTACAATAAATAATTACGAAAAGCTTGATTTGTGAGAGGGCTGTTATATATATATACAACTTCTTTGATACAATATGGGTGGAAATGCGCTAACAGGTGCTACTGTTATGCTGCATTTTTCATCTTTTATGAAAGGCCAATAGCGTGTAAAAGTACTAAGTTGACGGCTGACTTAGTTTGTCTATATATCGTCTCTGACAATTAACGCTGCAATTATTTACTTTTAACGACTTTCATATCGTTACATCTCAATATTTATTTGTTAATAAAATCAAACTCTATTGCAAAATATTTATTATGAGAAGCTACAATTAAATTGTTTTACATAATAACCGAAAGTCGGCAGTATTTTATATTATATCATAGCCTCCTAAACTAGATGCTTTCCGCGTGGCTCGTAAACTTGGCAACATTTCAAGTAGAGCTATATGATAAGAGACTGGACATTGACCCGCCAGATGATCAGCCATGTTTGTTCAGCCTGTTATATATCATACCATTACGCTCTGCAAAATTTCAATTGACACTCTGCAAGGCTTCCTAGAGATAAATAACAAAGCTTTATGGAGATTTTAATTAAAAGGAAAGTATCAGACGCTGGTAAAAATAAATTACGTCTTACGCCGATCGAGTGGCTTTTGAACAAATGATCGCCATATTTGTTCAATGTCCAGTCTCTCTCTATCCAGGGTCCCTACGTTCAAGAGGTAGACAACGCCACCTGGTACAGATTTCGCGACTTCTTTATTCAACTTTCACCAATAATTTTAAGAAGTGATAGATGATATATAAAGTCGACGTTTCTTCGATTAGTTAGGAAGTTAGGATTGAATGGATGGGAGGCACCTGTGACAGCGTCACGCATCCTCCATTACCTAAAGGTTCAGCTCAACGGATTGAGAGTCCCGAAAATCAATTTTACTGCAATGGAGAGAGGGGGGGGATACATACCAAAAATAAATTTTAGAGCTTATGGAAAGGGGAAAAACAATAATAAAAATATGAGTAGAAAGGTTAAGTATAGAAATACACAACTAGGAGAAAGTTTAGGGATAGTAAGAATATTTTTTATTTTTCAAAGAGCAAATTTTATAATTTTTTTTTTTTTTTTTTTGTATTTTGAATTACAATTTTTATTTATTTATTTATTTATTTTTATTTTTTTATTTTTTTATTTTTTTTTTACACATGGACAAAATTTAGACACAAAACAGGACAACGCAAGGACGAGGACAGGATATAATCTCCGAAGAGACGTTTCTTCGATTCTATTCGCCTTTTATGTGTATCAAATCTCACTTAAAAAATTTGTTGGTGGCTGTTGAATAAAAAAAGTCGCACAATCTGTACCAGATGGCACTGTCTACCGCTTGAACTGTTGGAAAGTTTCCGAGCCACGCGGAAGGCATCTAGTTTAGGTGGCTATGATCCGGTCAAATAGAAACATTCTGTGAGAATCCTACCCATCTTAAACTATGTTTGAAACAATTCGCTACATCTCTGCCAGATAAAACCCGAAGATCGTGCAACCAAACAATTGTTACTACATATTAAATCGGAAGCTTGATTGAATTTACGACCTAGGAAAAGACATTAAAAAAATGCATGCTCTACACAGTAAGTATAAACATACAACTTTTAGGTATATTTTGACAACCAGAATTTAATTTCACTCACTTAATACACTAGTAAAAATACATGTGTATCTGCCACGCAAAAATGTGTTAAATTATGTGTTAAAGTTATATGCCATTTGGTCTTTTGAATGATACAGAGTAATCGATAATATTTTTTGTTCTTCAAATTTTTGCCGTTCTACCATATGCATTCGTGACAAAATCATTCCAGTAATGTATGAGTTCAAAAAGGTTCTTCGCATGTCTAGAGTTCAAGGATTTATGATCCAGTATTTCCCAAGGAAAAAATAAAATAAAATTTAATGTCTATAATAAAATAATTACCCCATGTACGTCAATCAAATGTGGTGACATTTTCGGCAATAGGCTTTCAGGAATCATATTCTTAGTACTGACATTTTAGTTATAATCATCCTGTACATTATTTAATGTTACGCTATTTGATATCAAAGGTCATATTGTCCAGTCTTTTATAAGTTCACTTTCCACCACTATTTTCGTAAAATAAACTAATTTATAGGTTAATTTTATGCAAAAGGTTAGATAAAATTTAGTGGTAGGTTTTTCTTCAAACCAGAACTGGGTGTTCCTGTCCTTTTTAAAGATATTTTCTAGCATTAATTTTCAGTTGAAATTTTGTACATAAAATAAGTCTATAAATTTATGTTTATTGCGAATCTTTATATAAATATACTTTCAGCTAAATTTTGAACTGAAATTGAAACAAATCAACATTTTCTATATAGAAGTTTAAATAACATTTACTTATTTTAGTTGTAAAGCAACTATAAAACAAATATATTTCTTACTAAATTATGAGAGTAATTCCCAACACAATTTTAAATTATTCCAGGCTTTATGAAAAAAATATAATAATAATAACTCTATGATTGAAATAGGGCAAAACATTTTCTGTCTAGTAAAAAATAGTACTTAATCTAAATAGAATAATTTGCTTTGTTTTAATGAGTAAAAAAAAAACAATAATAATAATTAAATGCCTTTAATATTTTTTACTTGTATATCTTTTTTAATCATAGAAATATTTACTTATTTAAGTCTCCCAAAAATGAGAAATCTTAATTTAGATTAATTCCTTTAAACTAATGGATTAAAAACAAAGATAATGAATTTTAATTAACTACATATAATTGTTTTAAGGAAAGAAGTGAGTAATTTTCGTTCTTGCTTTGTTTAAAAAATAATTAAAAATGTGAATATTTCATTTTGGTGAAGAAAAATAAAGACTATTTAATTTTTGAAAAAATAAAATAGAACTTCAAAGTAACTTATTAAAAACAAGCTTTTGATTTTAATTTCTATAGCACACGATAATTAAGGATTTTAACTGATGGGTTTTGTAATGACTAAAAAAAAACTAAAATTATCTGAAGTATGTAACTTCTATAATATTAATAATAATAATAAAAGTATTTTCATATAATTATGTTTAAAATATGCGTACTTTGTAACAACATATATATTATAAAAACAAAGTATTTATAATGAAGTACAAGAAAATAAAAGATGATTAATTATTTATAAATTATAACTCATGGTTTTCGTGTTACAAAAGACCTGCTGTATTAAAAATAAAAACAAATACATTACATAAAGATTATGACGATATATCGAGGTCTAATTTAAATTTTACATATCATATCCTATGCATATTTATTTGTAATAATATATATATTTTTTTCTTTTATTCACGTAGGGTCGTTAAAGAGTTACTTTGAATTTGAATGTTCAAAACTATTTCTTTCACTATAATCACACGATTTAAGGTTCCACAAATATGAAAGAAAGCATTTTAGCGTTTGGAGTATGTTCTTGTTGTCAGCATAGTTTAATAAAAACAGTCATTAACCGCAAGCCTAGATTTGTTTCTCTCATTCTATATCATACGGGGATGTTACTTAAATCATTTTATTAAGTTTGGTCGTATGGTTCGTGTACAGTTAAATACTAAAGAATTCAAATACATTGCGTCTACAGGTAAAGTATTCCGTGTTCACATTTTAACAAACTAAGACTGCACTGAACATAAATTAATATATATTTTTACTAAACTGTTATTTATCTAGAATGTTGTATGAAAAGTATTCTTCATTTATTTAATTAGTCATACAAAAGAATTCACATATGTGGGATGGAAAGTTGTGAGGTTGAGACTACAGAACGTCTCCACAGTTGTTTGAAATTTAAGCTGGATCCAGCAAAGTACAAAGTTGGGACGGTTAAAGCACTTCGTCGCCAGTGACTAGGCGAAAGTCTTGGTCGGATTAGTGTCACGTCGACATGGTGCTGCAACAAACGAATTAAGTTCGGAGAGTTAGATGAATGTGAAGTGATTTTAAAAGTATTGATTGAAATGAAGGGAAAGGAGGTTAGTAGGAAAAAGTATAAGATGGAGATGGTTTTAGTAGATTACAGTGGATGGTGGTATATTATAGTGGATGGTGGTGAGATTGTGAAGAATCTTAGTTTGGCGAGTAATAAGATGGAAGTAGAGGAGATTTAGTTGTGTGAAGATTAAGTTGTGATGAGTGTTGGTACGCGTATCTACTAGCATTCGTAAAGTAAAGTTGGTTCAGCAGGGAATCCTCTGATCCACAGTGGAGTCACAGTAGCGGAGTTAAAGAGTGCATCCGTCGCTACACCTTCGACTGTTGCTGGGGTGAGATATTTAGAATTATCTAATTTAAATTTTGATACACATATTTTGATAAAGTAATTAAATACGCTGACTGGGCTATCTTGCTTGCCAGACCGCCCTCCCATTATCTGTTCAAATAAGAGTCTTATTTTATGTTATATTCAAGTCTCGTGCTCTCCTTACTTATCTATTTAGTTATATAAACAACTAATTAAGATGGAGTTTGCATCAACGCAAACCTCACAAAGTTTCCAGCCTCATCTAGAGATGGCGCTCCCAGTGTTACTTTGATAAATGAACTTCAAAGTGTCGTCTTTGTTTAAAATCGTCTGATCGCGTTTGAAAAGGACAAAATTGTAATGTTGTTTTTACAGCTTAGTAAGTTCAATACGCAAAAATAATGCCTATTTCAATTTGAGATTAAAAATTTAACTATGCAGATGATTCTAATTAAAATCGCTATTTTTTAAGATCTTTAAACTTGAAAAACAAGTTAAAAACTTATAATTTCGTAATTTTGAATTATAAGTGTAGTGTTGGAAAAAAGAGCAGCTCAGTGACCGGATATATGTGTCAGCGGCGGTTAGATGGTTAATACTTATACTAGCTTATTTCAAAGAATTTGTGTTTGGTTATTTTATACTGTACCGTTTTAAAAGTTTCTTCTTTTATTTTTAACCGAGTTAGGAAAAAACGGGCGAGCTGTGATTATATATATATATTATAAATAACTTAACTTCAACGGCTATTAGAACTGAGCTAGATGCTGCACTGGGGGAATCTGTTCCTTCGTTTACAACTGTTAAAGCAGGGTTGCAGATTTTAAACGTGGTTGTGCAACCATTCTTGATGCGTAATATTCTGGAAGACCAAAATTAACCACTGCAGATGAAATCATTCGAAAAGTGTACAAAAACATTTTGAATTATTGCTGATTAAATTTGACAGAGGTTGTTGAGTCTGCTAGCGCATCGAAATGACGAGCACATAACATTTTAATCGATATTTTGGGTATGAAAAAATTGTCAGCAAGTTGGGCGCTACGTTTACTGACCTTGGATCAAAAACTGTAGTGCATGAAGATATCAGAACAATGTTTGACGCTATAAAACTTAAACCCAACTGATTTTTTGCAGCGTTTTGTTACAGTGAATGAGACATGGACCCATCATTATACTCCAGACACCAAGCAGCAAACAAAACAGTGGACAGCGAAGGACGAACAAGCACCAGAATAAAGCAAAAATTATGCCATCTGATGGGAAGGTAATGGGAACAATTTTTTGGGACGCTCAGGGAATTCTATCATTGGAATATCCAGTAAAAAAACAGGAACATCAATGCTAAATGTTATGCTAACGTTTTAAAAAAACTACATTCAAAAATCAAAGAAAAAAGACTAGGTCTTTCTAAGAAGAAAGTCGTGTGTCCCCAGGGCAATACTCCCATTCACAAAGTTGTTATTGTGATGGCAAAACTGTATAAACTGAAGTTTGAAATTCTTTCTCATGCACTTTACTTTCTTTATATGTACCCCTCGGACTGCAGTCTCTTTACAACCTGAAAAAAATTGTGGCTGGAAGGAAATTCTGTTCTGATGCCGAAGTCATCTCAGCGACGAATGCCTACTTTGAGGCTTTAGACGAAAGCTCTTACAGAGAGAGGATCTATGCATTGTCGCGCCGCTGGAGCAAGTGTAAATCTTTCGAAGGGGATTACGTTGAAAAAAAAAAAGTAATTTTTAAAATTAAAGTAAGCATTAAATTTTCCTTGTTAAGCCGGAATCTTTTTAACCGACCTTTATTATGGCTATCGATAAAAGTTGCTAGAGGGTATTTTATGCTATTATATACGTTTTTGTACTATGCCTCATTTAAATGCACTTCGATATAATACGCATATATTTATATTCAATATACAGGGTTATCTAAAATTAGTCTAATAAGCTTAAAAATTTATTGTGGGTGAATACTTCCTAAAACTAGTTGGCATAGGTGCGGACTCTGCTCAGTTCCCCACCATATTTATGTTCTCATAAATTTCTAGTGCGAGACATATTATAAACATGTTAAAAAAATGAATTGACCAAAGCTTGATACAGTGACAGAACGAAATCCCTGCCTAATAAGCTATCCACCGTTCACTTCGATATATTTATCTTATTCTAATCTATTAATTTATTCTATCAGGGTCAATTCCGTTGTTTAGTTTTCATGCTACTATTTCCAATGCAATAATCCTCAAAATTCATATTTATATGAAAAATTTACAATTTCGCTATGTTGATAAAATCGTAAATTACGAATAATTAACGAAATTTTTCTATTAGAATATTTGTATTCAATCATGTTCAAACAAATATCATAAATGTAATATTGAAGTTGTCTAATTTATTTATGATCCTCAAAATGGAAATTTATGCTCAATTTTGCCTTATTCTGACATGTTAAGTAAATCGTAAATTTCCAATAACTTACGAAATTTTTATATTGGAAAATTCATAGTCATTAATATTCATGCCAAGGTCCTAAATAATATTTCAAAAGTAGTCTGACATCTTTACGATGAATATATCTCTCAAAATTGACGTTTATGTGAAATTTTGCCCTATACTGCCATGTTAAGAAATTCGTAAATTTCCAATAACTTGCGAAATTTTCAAAGTAGCCTATTTATAGTTACTGATGTTCATTCCGGCATCAAAAGTGACATTTTAAAATTGGTCTGACATTTTTACAGTAAAAAGTTTCCATTAAATGCACGTTTAAGTGAATTTTTGTCCTATTCTCCCATGTTAAGAAAATCGTAAATTTCTAATAACTTACGAAGTTTTTAAATTCGAATGTTGCAAATGAATAGAGTTCTTGCCAGTGTCGAAAGTAATATTTTAAAACTGATCTGACCTCTCTGCGACAATTTGTTCTGGAGATATCGTGTACACAGACTAACGGACTAACCCACTAACCCACTAACAGACTAACCCACTAACAGACACCCTACAGACAGACACCATACAAATTTTGTCATTTTCGGATTCCTCGAACCTGAAAACGTGTAAAAAAACCGAGGTCGAAAATTTTCACGATTACCTAAGTTCCCCATATCTATAGTATGATGGGGAACTAAAAATTTAAAGTATTTTGAAAATTTAATATGAAATTTAAATGTTTTTCAAATGCAGTATTGATATTCAAATGGAAAAGGAATTAACAGAAAGAAATCAGTGCGTTTCTTGCAGTAACATATGAAAAACAAATTTGTTCTAAATAAATTTTCAACTATTTGCAAAGTATTTTGCAAATAGTTAGAAGGTAAAAAAAAAAAAAAAAAAAAAGAGAGAGAGAGAGAGAGAGAGAGAGTACCCCTTACCATATAATTTAACAAGCTTTCCTCACCTTTCTAATTTGTGGAACTCTTATGACTCAAGATTCAAGTTTTATGGAACCAGAACGCATAACATAAATAAAATATTTCCCCCCTAAAAATATTAATAGACATGCACTCCATATAAATGATGCTTGATAGCTCAAGCTCAAAGTAAATATTAAAGTAAATATGTTTTATTATAAAATAAATTCTTCTTTTACGACTAAATTAAATAAATTTTATCCAATTTATACACGTGGTATTCATTTTCTTTTCAATAATTTACTAATCTTTAAAACGATATATTAAAAAGTAAATAACTTAAGATGATATAATAAACTGAATTCTTGTATTTATAATATTAATTCTAACTGCAACGGTGAATATTGTTGATAGCCGCGATATATGAACTTTACAATTCTTATTTCTAGTAGAATATCAAATAGATGTTTATGTTTAAATTACGTAAGAATTTATCATTTTTAGATACAAATCACGCAAACTTTAAAAGTTTTAACTAATAAACCAGTACAACCCTCATGATTTTACAGTTCTTGCATTACTGATGCATACATAGTCACATAAGGCTGTGGAAAAAATTATAAGATCGATTAAAAAACAGTTGAACTAGGATTTATGCAAATTAGTAGGATGGGAAGGCAACAAAAATACAAATTATGCAAAATATTTGTTAATTATAATACACTTTAATTAAAATCTAATTTAAATTAAATGAACTAATTGCCATATTAGATATTTTTCTTATTTGCTGATGGAAAAAAGTATAAGGTCGTCGAAGTTTTTGGAGGGACATGCAAATTTTTGCAGTCTGGGAATGCAAGAAATAGAAAAGGTAACTTAACAATGAATTTAGGGATACTTAGTCTTTCCCTGTGCTACTGGCATCGATACCGCGAAGAAACAATTGTCCGATGCAGAACCCCGTAAAATCATTGGAATGAAAGCTAGTGGAATGAGTGATGCGGCTATTTCTAGGTCTGTCGGTTAGTCTTAATCGGCAGTCAATAATTGTTTTAAAAATCTTTCAAAATATAATAAATGCAAGCACTTTCAAAGCACAAAAAATGAACCGTTTTTCGATGGATGTGCGATTGAAAAAATGTCTTTGTTAGAAATAGTTCGTGGTTTAAGTCTACCATGTACTAGTCCAACTGTCTGGTGTGTTTTAAGTTCCAATACGAGGGTACAGTTCGTAAAATTACAACCTCGACAACACTTGACAAAGAAGCATAAATTAGCTCGCTTAGAATTTGCTAAAAAATGTGTTTCGCTTGGCGATAAGTGAAAAGATTTACTTTTTTGGATGAGAAAATTTTATTTTGATGGGCCAGACCGTTTTAAAAAATAATGTTATCATATTTAAAAAAATAAAACCCTACTTTTCCAAGCGGCGATATGGAGGGGGAATTAAAAATTGTATGGGAAGCGTTTGTTAGTAATGGTACGTTACCAGTTGTGGTAATTTATACCTAAATGAATGAAAAAAGTATCAAGATATGCTGGATAATATTTTTCTTCCCAATGCCACGCTAGTTATATCAGGATATTGGATATTTCAGAAAGGATAATGTCAGTATACATGCTGCTTCTTCAACTAAGGCTTGATTTGAAGCAAATGAGATCCGTCTGCTTGATTGGCCATCCTGCATTCCGCATTTAAACCCACTGGAAAATATTTGGAGCATACTTGCGCAGTCTGTTCATAAGGATATATGACACCATCGAGGGAAAGGCAAACTCATCAATGCTATCAGATATACAAGGAAAAATATCAAAAAAGAAACTTCATCTCGACCTGAATCAACAATGACTGATCGACTGATAAATGTCATTAAAAAAAAGATCAATTTGTCGGATGTTGATTTTATAGTTTCATTCACAACTCCTCGACCTTATAATTATTTCCAAGATAAAATGCCATCAAATTTCTTAATTGTCATTTAATGCTTTGATTATATATTACATACAGTCGGTAACAAAAGTGTCCGAATACTAGCAAAAATTCCTATGTAAAAAAAGTACACTTAAAACGGTTTTGTTAAATAAATCCTTATCGAATCATGTTCTTAATCATGTTCTTACACTGACTAAGAACAGGATTCGACAAGGATTTATATAACAAAACCATATGAAGTCTACTTTTTTAATATAGGAATTTTTGCTAGTGTTCGGACACTTTTGTTACCGACTGTACGTTCATAACCTATGTTTATGTTTTTAATTTCATTTGTAAGAAAAAGTTATACTAAATTTTTCGAGTTTTACTATGTTTTATACTTTTTTTGTTAATATACTTTGCGACCTTATACTTTTTTTCAAGGGCCTTAATCCTATTTGAAAATTTAAGAAACGTAAAAGTTTATTATTACAAGTTTAATTAAACACAAATTTGTTTTTAGTTAATACAGGTTATGCAAACTGGCAAATTCATATTTAAAGAAAATAATTATGATTAAATTACAAATAATTTTTAATCAGTTTACAAATTTCAAACTTTATTGCACATTTTTCAAAACCAATATTTAAATGTAATTTCCTTAATTTTAAAATAAACAAAATTGTAAAATTTTGCCCGTCTAAACTTTAAAAAGGTAATCAGGTTTCTAGTTTACTGTCGGGAGAAGAATATTTGTAAACATAAGGGAGAAGAATATCTGTAAAGAAAAATTTTTAATTTCAAGTGAAGGATTTAGCTAATCCCTAGCTTATGAATAAACAATGAAACGTTCCAAAATACACGCATCCATTTTTTATTTATTCATTTATTTTTTTGAGTTATTCTAGTTCAAACAAAACAAATAGGAATTTTTAAATTTGTTTAATTTTAGTGTATTTTAACAGTTTACAAATGTCCTAATACAGTTTCAATAATACATATTTTACTTATTTCATATATTGCAAATAATTGCCTTTTTACTTTCTCTTATCCATAGGGTCGAGAAAGTATTGTTTTAGGGTCAAATTTTCGAACGTGAGATTTTGTTATATTTACACGTTCTGAGGTCCCCTGAATACGAAAATCATGTTTTTAGCGAATGGTCTGTGTGTCTGTCTGTCTGTCTGTGTTTCTATTATCAGCATATCTCAAGAACAAATAGTATCAGAAATTCCAAACTCGGTATTCCAAATGTGTATCATATAGGGATGCCACAGTAAGCTTTTGGTTGAGATGAAGCAAATGGTTCGTGTATAGGGACACTCAAAAGTATTCAAATACATTACGTCTATGGGGGAAAATGCAAGTAAGTAGAGTTTAACATCTATAGACTGCACTAAACCAAATGAAACGAATATATATTTTTTGTAATAGAGATAGTCAACTGGGAAAAAAATTTTGTATGTAGGAGCCTCACCTCCCCCCCTCTGGGGGGAAAGCCCCCCCTTTAGGGGAGTAAAGTTTCATGATGGGTATCTTTCAAAAGCGTTCGCCAATACCTTTAAAACGAATGGTTGAACCATCGATCTGCGATAATTTAAAATAAAGTTACCGTTTTTTTTTTTTTTTTTTTTCATTTTTAACATCTTTGTTTTAATGTAATATTGAGAATAAATTCAACTTTTTTTCTATATTTAGTGTTATACTTCTTCTCTAATATGGAAATCGTCTGCATTATCTAAAAGATAATTTTTTTAAATAATAATTTTAATACATTTTTTAAAAAACAGAATTATTTTTTAATAACCGAATTAAATTCTATATAAATGTAGGTGCATTAATGAAACGGGGGGTTGAGGGGGGGGGCGGTAGCCCCCACATACAGAACTAATTATCATATAAAACTCTTCCGAAGCCCAATTTTAATTGTTTAACACAGATTTACATAACAGTACTCGTTATCTTACCTCTTAATCTGCAACCTGTATTTATAGTATTAAATTTCAGGGTAAGAGAGAGTCGTGTGAATGACACACCAGATTATTTTTATTATAGACAGAGCTGCCAACATTTTAATTTAATCCGGAGTAATTTTTGCTTCGTCTTTATTCCACATCCTTTAATTTTTTTTTCCTTATCTTAATTATATATTGGAGAAAGATACTCTAAAATTAAAATTATGCGAAATAGAAGCGAGGGCTATAAAGAAAGCGGAATAAAGTAAAATATTAGCAACTATGCATAGGGTAAGGTGGGGTAAGTGGGACCCCTTTTCGGCATAATTCGACTTTAGCTCAACATAGCACCGGATGTAATAGGCCTAACAACTTAATTTTTTTTTGGTTCATTCTCTCATATATTGTTATTGTACCCATGGCAACCTCTAACCAAATTGGCAAATGATGAATTTAAAAAAAAAATATTTTGGGTAGCCATCGGGGTGGCCCACTTGCCCCGCAAAGGGGGGTAAGTGGGACCCCCCCTGAATATAATTTTACACATAATTGGTAGAGATTTGGTGGGGCAAGTGGGACAATCTACATGGTTTTCTGAATCTTTGAAAAAAAAATCACTGAAGTATCATTAGTTCACCCATAGCAACTTTTTCTGCACACAAGCCTGCTAAAAGAAAAAAATGTCAAATTTTCAACTTTTTACTTTATAAAGTTTAAACTAGCCTATGGCAGTATTACATGCTTCTGAACATTATATCTTGATAAATCGTTGGTAAACATGTATTTTGAAAGTCTCTTGGAAAGTGTTGGTTCATTTAGTTTCAGCACAACATCTTCTAGGAATACATCATGAATATCATTAGCTTTAGAGGGGAAAAAAGTTATTACGCATAGTTGTGTCTTTGTGCATGTATTACATGACAACTGTATCTTCATCGTTTTGACTGTCATTTAATACCAAGCCAACATACTATTTCTTTCTTTTTTTTTTTTTTTTTTTGCCTTCAAACTGAACAAAGGCATAATCCCCATTTTTAAGTACTGTGGTAGTGGGTAATAACTGATAGTTCATCTTCGGAACTTGAATCACTACTGGTGGAGTCATCCAGAGGTAAACCCTATAAATCAATGCATATGACTATTTTTTAACTATATTAAAGAGTTGGGGTGGGTGGCCCACTTACCCCCGCCAACAATTTTTTTTTCAACCTTATTAACATCATGAGTACACGATACTACAAAAAGATTAAGTGTTTTATACACTTTCAAAATATATAAAGTTTTGGTTTGTATCATGAACGGTTTCGAAGAAAAAAAATAATTTGTACGATGGCGCGAATTACGATAGGACTACAAATTTAAAAATCGTCACAAAAAGGCTTGTAACTTATCACACACATAAATGAAAACGGTGCCATAATGTTTTCTACATCTATTGGGGTAGGTACATAAAATTATTATAACAAATTTTTTTTGAATCAATAACTGGGGAAATGCCAGGGGGGGGTGGCCCACTTACCCCCTTGGTGATTATGCCGAAAAGTGATACGCACGTATGCCTCTTAATTCTCTTTTGTATTTTCTGTCTATTGTTAATAAATATTTCTTTATTCGACTTGTAACCTTTTTTATTGATCACCCCTCGTATTAGAAGTTCCGAAAGAAAAGTACTGGTAGAAAAATCAGGGAAAAAAGTTTCCACTGTCGGCACCAAGTAATCCTAGTTTAATCAAGAATAAAGTTTGTTTTTTGCAAATAGTGGTATTTGTTCTTCATTGAATTCCTATAGTTGCATATGTTTGTAATGATTTTGTCTCGAAGACTGAAAGAGCATCAGTAACAAATTAAAATCATAATAAAATCAACTTGCAACATGCAATCATAGTTTAAAATAATAATAATAATAAATAATCAATGAAATAAGTGTACTTTTACTAAGTAATATTTAACTGGACACAACGCAGTCGTTAACGAAACTTGTATTCTGTAATTTTTAGGAAACATTTATATAGTTACTCTTATAAAATATCTAAGCAAATATCGTAAAAATTCAAAAGTATACAGTTGACTCAATACGCTAAACTTCACGAACTGTCAAATAGAAGCATATCTGTCAGAGATTTTACACAATTTTTTATTTTAAATCCTTATTTACCTCTTTCTGTCTGCGATATCTTTCTTCATTTGTCACAATAAGAGCTTGATTATTTAATATTATTTAATATTTAATTTTACTATTTTTGTTTCTGATGCTTTTTGTTAAAAAAAAAATGAACTAATATTGGTGCTTTGAAGCATAAATAATTTTCGCGAAACAATAAAATCATACAAGAAAAAAAGAAAAAAAAAAAGAAAGAAAGAAACAGAAACGGAACAGACATTAAATTTACGTGTTTTTTTTTTTTTTTTTTTTTAGAAATTTTACGTATTCTATTAAATAAATATTATTCAAAATTAAATGAAACGTGTTATGCAAAATTGTGTTATTATATCATTGTAGAAATAATACGAATCTTATTAAGATCTTTGGTCTGCCGGCTGTGATTTAGCTGATAAGTTTTTCTATTTTTACTATCGTGTAAAAAGATCTTTTTTTTAAAAAAAAAAAAAAAAAAAGCTACTATCCTTTACACAAATGAAATGCATTTACGAATTATATACAGATATATAGATAAATATTCACATTTACTTTTATATTTTAGAACTAAACCAACTACAATCATATTTCAAATAATGCCTTTACCAACTTTTCGTTTTAAAGTTATTATTGCAAATATATCTCAAAGAGTAATATTACGAAAACAATTTCCGAAGCTACTTTGCCAAATGGCTGTTATAGATAGGAAATGAGTTTCCATTACTTGAAAATAAGTTTTATTAAGGCATGAATGTTGTTTCACTTAAGGAATTCTAGTAATATCTGTAAAAATATTGTTAGCATAACTTATTTCTTGCTATAATATTATGCAAAATTGAAATTTTCAGGGTTAGTATACATCATGTTTCATTGCATTTTAATTTAGATACTCTTTTTTTTCTTTTATACTAGATATCTAAATTTCAAGATACAGTAATTAAAATTTTGCACTCGATGCCGCCAATTTATTAAAAAAGATATGATGTTTTAGGCATTCATTTAAAACAATACATTAATTAGAAACATAATTTTGTATTCTCATGTTTAACCCCTTAAATGTAGTTCGTGTGTTTACATGTCCAGAGCTGCCAACCTAATCCGGCTAATTGTTAGTACCACCTTTTTTTCTACACCACTTAACTTTTAAAGTAATTTTCTTCAAATATATTTGCGATGAATTAAGAAGAAAAAAACTCTAAGAAATGACTGGTGTAGAAAAAGGGGTTGTACTAACGATTTGCCGGATCAGGTTGGCAGCTCTGCATGTTCTGGTGGAATTTATTGCATCGATTGAAGATGATAAAATTTAAATAATATAAACATAAATGCTTAAAATTATTATTTTTTTTTTAAATTTAGTAACGTTTTAGAAGAGGGCAGAGCTTATTCCACATAATAAGTAATTTGAAAGACTTAAAGATGAAACAAGTCCATAGCTGCCAACAATTTAATTTATTCCGGAGTACTTTTAGCCCCGCCTTTATTTCGCATAATTTTATATATAGAAAAAATTTCTTACAGTATTGCTTACAGTATTGAAAAGCAAAAACTGTTAGACAGTTTTACAAGCAATTCCATCTTTCAAATTACAATATATCTAAAAAATTTTCTGTAGCCGTAAACTAATAATTATTTCTTAGCTTACCACATTTTGTGAATGACATGTTTTTGTGAATCTGGATACATATTTTTTAAAGTTTCCTTCCGCGTATCAATATTAAAATTACTTTAAAGTAATATCTGTCACAATCGGAATGTATCAGAATTTTTCTGCATGCCACTAAACAAAATTTAGTATTAATATTTATGCAATTTGTTTTAATTATGGATGATGAAATCTCAAACAAATATATGTTTTTCTTTATTTTTACAGAGAAAGTATAAATTAGAGGTTTTATTGTGTATCCCTATGTGTTGTGTAAAAATAGGGTGTGCTCGATATTGTTTACTAGAATTAGCAAAAATATATATATTTTTTAAATTTGATAAAATTAAAATATCCTTTGATCCTTCTCTACTAATGTCTAACAATCTATCTGAATATTTCCAGCAGACATGAAAGAGTTATCCTACTGAATTATATAGGATATGTAATAAACTATAAGATATATGATAATTTGATTATGTTTTCTGCCGTGTAAAGATATTTAAAAAGGCTTAAAACGAAATGTCGTTCACGCACAGCAAAATATTCTTATATTTTGTTAGCGCATGTAATTCGATAATTACCATTAAATAGAGCAACATGCCATAGCAAACTCCAATAACCAACGTAAATTTTCAGGTATTTTACAAATATTCACTAAAATTAGAGCGCGGATAGCCCAAATATCAAGTTAAAGTACATAGGCATCTATAACGAAGTCATAATAATATTTGTACTCTAATGGAAAAAATCGAAAATTATACACCAAAATACTTAAAAAGTTAAAAATTTTGTTTTAATAAATACAAATATTTTTCCACCAATTGCGATATATTTAATATTATTTATTCCAATGCAAATGTATTCAAATTTTCACAAATTCATACATTACATAGTTGCCAACATTCCAACATATTCTGGAGCAATTTTAGCGCTGCCTTTATTTTTGCATAACTTTAATTACAGAGTAAATTTCTTCAATTAATAACCATAGTAAAATAAGAAAAATCTACTTTTAAAATTAAAGTGGTATGAAATAAAGGCGGGACTTCAAAATGCAGCATTCCTTTTCAAAAAGCTATACATAAACCGTAATAAAAATAAAAATAAAAATATTCAAAGACATGATTGTATGCATAAAGCTTTAAAATTCCGAAAATCTAAATTGCCTAAAAATGTTCGTTGTTAATAATAATAATAATAATAAAAGTATTTGAATGTCAAATAAAAATACCTTTTTCATATTTATTCTAATTAACACTTTCGCGACCGCATGATTTTGTCTTTTTGACAGTAAGGTCCGCCTATGGGCGTTATTCTACCGATTTACTATATTTCAAAACAAAATATTCTGTATTCACTCTAATATTACAAATGGATATACGTTATAATTATATTCCTTTTAATTAAAGTGTTTGTATCCATAGTACATACATCGTAAAAATATGAATGTTGAGTAATATACTTACGAAATAAATAATATACAAATTGAAAAAGAAACGCCCACTGGCGGAGTTACAGATTTTCAAATGACGTGAATCTCCGTCGCGGTCGAAAAGTGTTAATAACATACTTGCCAATCACCTCATTAATAACCGTACAATTGTTAACGCCCCCTGAAAAAACCCCCCTTTTCTCACACCACTATATTTTTAGAATTGAACTCTGCAAATGTTGTAACGATTAAATAAGACTAAAATTACTCTAAAAAAATATTGGTGAGAAAAAATAGGCGGGTACTAAAAATTGTACGGTTCATAATGAGATGGTTGGCAAGTATGTAATAAAATTCTGCGCCGGAAATTCGCAATTTTTTTTTTTTTTTTTTTTTAATTTTTTCATAAAATGTTTAATATGATAAACATTTTTTTTTTTTTTTTTTTCAATGACATAAAATGCAATCAATTTACATAACCGAAGCATCATATTACCCTTTTAAACTATTTATATATTTAAAAAAAAAAAAAAAAAAAAAAAAAACTATTTATTAAATTTTTAAATTATTTATTAAAGGACTATAAATGAATCCTAGCGTTATCTAAAGTTAATTCTCATTTATCACATGTCCTCAGATTGAACTCTTGGCTTATCAGTAAACCTTCTAAATAAACGTTTTATATCTCTATATATAGTATTTCTCGGAAACTTTGGTATAAATCTTGAATTATCATTCATAATATATTGTCTAGTTGGTGGATATGTCATTCCATAGGGAACATTTATCTTTTCTTCTCTCCATGAGGAAAATAATATCCTATAAATTTATAAATATATATCAATTAAGCTACAACTTCGATCATGTTTGTGTTGATTAAAGAACTAAAATAATCGTAAATACAATGAAACAAAGGAAATTGTTTGGTAAAAAAGGTAATTTGTGAAAAATACCATGGTAAAAATTATTTAAATTTTGGAACACAGTTACATAATATCTGCGTGTGGGAATTACATCATAATACTTTTGCTCATACTTGCCAACAATTTCATTAATAATCAGGGCTCGTATGGGCCTTTTTTCCCCCCAAATCTTATACCAGTAATTTTGTAGAACGATTTTCGTTATAAAATAAATGTATACGATTAAAGTGAATTTCATTGCTTTAAAATACTGGTGTGATCATAGCCTCCTAAACTAGATGCTTGTCGCGTGGCTCGGAAACTTGGCAACAGGTGAAACGGTAGACAGCGCTACCTGGTACAGATTGTGCGAATTTTTTATTCAACTCTCACCAGTAATTTTAATAAGTGATATATGATATATGTAATCGACGTTTCTTCGATTCTATTCGCCTTTTATATATATCAAATCCCACTTTTAAAAATTTGTGGTGGCTGCTGAATAAAAAAGTCGCATAATCTCTGCCAGGTGTCGCTGTATACCGCTTGAACTGTTTCCAAGTTTCCGAGCCACGCGACAGGCATCTAGTTTAGGAGGCTATGGTGTGATACTCAGGGAACAAATAAAGCCCGTACGAACCCTGATAATCGTAATATTGTTACGTCTGTTTAAAACCCACCTCTTTTTCTACACCATTTTATTTTTAGAATAATTTTTTCCAAATGTAATTACGATTAAATAAGAATAAAATTATAAAATCACTCTAAATTAAGACTGGTGAGGAAAAAAAAAAAAAAGGCCGGTACTAAAAATGTTATGATTCATAATGAGATGAATGGCAGGTATGCGTTTTGCTAAATCTTATTGCAGCACAATAAGTTACTGTTTATTTTAACAAAGATTATACAAATTAAATATAATTCTTTAATGAAGAGGTAGTTAATATAAATATTCAAGTTAGAAATATGTTTTTATTATAGTTAAGAAATATTTTTTGAAAAGTATAATAAGTTTGATATAAAGTCCTGCATCGCATCGGGTAACCGGATTTTACCCGAACCAACCCGACCGGTAGTTCGGGATCGGGTCGGGTCGACTAAATTTTTTCTCCTGCGTTTCGAGTTCGGGTCGGATTGACTAATTTGTTTTTCATGCGGATCGGGTTCGTGTCAGGATGACTGGATTTTGTTTTTATTGTGGGTCGGGATTAATTTTCAGCAAGTCAGGTCAACTTCAAAACACTTTTCAAAAAAATTTTACCTGAATACGCAGAAATTTGCGATATATACTTATAATGAATTTACGCTTACGCAAATACTCATAGTAAAATAAACATCCATATCCGACTAAGACAATAAAAAAGAAAAGAAAGAAAAGAAAATGTATTATTATTAATTAGAATATAAGCTTTGGAAAACAAGCTTCCTGTCTGACAATAAGCAGATGTCTAATTCACCTACTTTGATTTCTAACATCTACGAATTTCGTACAAAGGAAAAAAAAATATGATGACGTGGTTCACAAATAGCAGCTTGTTGGTAAACAAAAGTAACGTTAAAAGTAGCGTTGAAAATCGCTAGAAACTACGTTTTTTTTTGTAACGCGCTACTCGTTACACTACGTTTTTTATAAAGTAGCGCGTTACACTACAAACTACTAAATAAAAGTAGCGAATACTGTAGTTTCGCTACTTGTAGCGCGCTACTTCCGACCACAGATGGGGAATGTCCCATTCATCCCCACCGCCATATGATCATATAAATTAGGAAATAGGCTTAATGAATAATTGTCAATATTCTTCTTGAATATCATAAAAGATTATGCTTTTTCACCATATAAGAGTTATATTAACTTTAAGCAAATAGTTATTGTCTTAACTACTACCTAATTGAATCAGTAAAAACTTACTTTCGCAGCTGAAAAAGACACTGTAATTTTTTTCTTCCCTTCTATGGATAGCACAATACTGAAACTAAATTTGATGAATGACCTCAGTATTGCCATATATCAGAAAAAAATTTCAAGTTTCCGGTGCTTGTAAAACATAAAAATCTAGCTATTGTCCCATTCATCCTGCGTCCCATTCAACCCCACTCTCCCCTACTTTTTTCTTAGCTTACAGAAAAATAATTATTTTAAAGAATTTATTGCATCAGAATAAGTCGATTTCTAAAGACCATAATTTATAATTTATAATCATATCATGTGCACATATTCCATTGTATTAAATGAAAATAAACTTTATACAATATTTATATATTATTTCTTTAACGTGGACCAGCTACGCAGAGCCTGATTTAAGCCGGGGCACTCTCTCACCGGAATATTTTAAAAATTATTTTTTACTACATATCATAGAAAAGCCACGTTTTGACTAGGAAATTATTTTTATAAAAAATGAACGGTGTAAAACAATCGAATTTATTCATGGTTATTAGACACCAGAATTCTCTTAAAATAATTTTTAATGAGAATTTTTCGTTTATTATAAGAGGAAAGTATTGCTTAAAAAATAATGGTGTAAGTGTAAATAATGTGTGCCCCGGTCTAAATCAGTCCCTGCAGCTACGATTTAATTTTGTCGGAACGATCCGATAGTAACGCAAAGTGTTATTTGATTGGTCAAGACAGATCGGATTGAGGGAAGCTATAAGATAAATCAAAGCACAAATTTAGCTGTTAGAGATTTCGGTGACAAAATTTTAATCTAATACATTTAAAAGTCACATTTTCCTTAAGAAATTGAAAAAAAAAAAAAAAAAAACTTTTTGTGATTAAACATATGCTCAAGATCTCATATTTGAAAGTGTATCTGGAAACATTTAAGCCAGTTAAGCCTTGCAAGTCATAGTTGGTATTCGGTATGAAGGAGGCCGCGTAATCTGTTGATCAAAATCGAACTCCTTAAGACAGAATTTTAAAATTCTAATCGAAATAGATTTTTAAAAGCCAAAATTATAGATTTTTGTAGTTTTTTAATCCATGAAAAATGAAAGTCTTATTTCTTATTATTTATATATTTAATCTGTAGATGCATTTATTAACTATGTAATTTCTGTTATATATGATAATATGGTAATTTAATTTCGTGAAATATTAAGAAATTTTTCAATTTTTAATATACCAATAATTGAATTCTAAGAATTTTAATTTTAGCAGCGGAATAAATTATTTTCTAAAATTGAAATTGAAATGTTAATATCAAAGATTTAAATATATTTTATTGAAAAAAAAAAAAAAATCGAATAAAACTAAAAATTTCCAGTCATTTTATTTAAGAAATCTTTTTGAAAATGATATTATGTATGTAGGTACTATCACGCAGATGTTCTGCGCAGAAAAGGCTAGTACGTATATATTAATGCAATAAACGTCATTAAAAGCCGCAACTTCTTCAGGATAGATTTTATTCATTTCTTGATTGTGTCCATCATTAACCCTTTCATTCCCCGTGATGCCAATTGGAATCATAACATTTCAGCTTTTTTTTCTTACCATCTAACACTCCCGCTGGTTCAAAATGAACAATATTAAAATCTATACACATTTTCCTATCGAAAAATGTACATATTAGCAGACCTGCTAACTATGCTAGTTTATCCGTAATGATATTAGGCCCCGCCTTTTTTTCACACCAGAATAGTTGTAGAGCATTAATCTTCTTATTTAATCAGGAGAACATAGTGTGAAATATTACTCTACAACTATTCAGGTGTGAGAAAAAGGCGTGGCCTAATACCATTACGGATAAACTAGCATAGTTAGCAGGTCTATATTAGATGATTTCACAATCCTTATTGATAATTGAAAGTATATTTTACTCTATTCTGATAATAATATCGGAATCAGTTTCCTGTTTTGGGCAATTTAAGTAAGTTAACTGTTTAAAATATTTTTTATTTTATTTTTTAATGTTTATATTTTGTATTTTAATTAATTGCAATATGTATTTCTTCCAAAATTTTGATATTTTTATCTATTGAAAAGTTATGCTTTTTAGTGGCATCAGTGGTTATATTAAACATAAATAAACACCTCTCAGTTCCTTTGTTAACTATATTAATTCGTACTCTGCTACTACTCCTATTTAAAAAAATATATTTATCTATATTACCTTTGAAATAAATTTATGACTAAATATAAGATTTATTGTTTTATGGAGAGAAAAACTTGGGAATGAAAGGGTTAAGTGGTAGTGTAAGAGTTTAAGCCAAATGAGAGAATTCGGTACCCGGATGTGATTTCCTCCATGGGAGTATTTCTTAGATATCCTAAAACGCATTTGCACTTTTTTCGAAAAAAAAAAAAAAAAAAAAAAAAAAAACGGAAAAATTCCAAACATCTTGGTTAAGAAGCTTGTCCTAGAAGGACATCTGAAATTAGAAAGAGGTAAAGAATCCATTTGATTGGTGATTAAAACTTATCCATTAAGCAGAAATATCTAGCATTCAAACAAGGAAAGTAAGAAAGATTAATATACAATATAAATTTTAGTATGGTGCTGCTTACGAGTTTACGTATGGTTATTGAAATGGTTTTACAGACTATTCACCTCAGACAAATTTCTATTATTATTCTTTTAACATGCAAACCGATTAGACTAATTAAAAAAAAAAAAAAAAAAGAAAAGAAAAGAAAAAGGAAGAAGAGCTCGACTCCAACTTGAGCCGCAAAAACTGTATCAATCGAACACCAACCACTATTCGCTTGTCAGTTCAATTTCGAGTAAAATCAGATTACTTCATCCGATTCAGAATTAACTTAGAATACAATCCAATCGAATCACGTATACAGGGCTGCAGTAAGAAACTTTTTATTATTATTTTGTGCCACTATTCCCATAACATAAAATTCGTAATAAATTTACGCTGGTAAATTGCAGATGTAACGGCAAAAATATAGTATTACAAATTTTACTTTGGGAAATTTTGGTACGAAAAGAATATTTAAAAAAAAAAAAAAAAAAAAAATGTCACTAGTGTTAATCTTGTGCACACCGAAAAAAAATCAGAATGAAAATAGTTTAGAAATAGTTTTTTCACTTTGTACTTAATTTATATTTTCGCATACTAAGAATAGTCTTTTAATTGTTGGTGACAGATTTTCAAAAGGTTCAAAATAGAATAACTCAGTGCGCAGACGTAAATTTTTAATGACTTTTCACAAATAGGATTTTCATTTTAGTATTTTGAAAATTTTAACCATAAAAAAATTATTTCCGCCTGAGTATTTTTTATTGATATTTTAAAATATAAGGCTCTTCACAAATTGCAAAGTATAAAAAGTAACTGCACATCATTATAAAATATTTTTGAGAATTTGAAGTATAGCTCTAATGTCGACACCTTAAAATTCAGCCAGCTCATTCAACAAATTGAAATTCCCTGTATATAAAAAAGTGTTTAGCAATTTTAAAAAATATAAACAAGTAAAAAATATATTGGGTATAAAATGAGATACATTTTATATAGTGTTACAAAATTGTAAATAATAGTGTTTATTTTTGTATAAATTCTTTCAAAGAGGCTTAGTAAGTTGTTAAAGTGCTAATTTTGTGCATTTCTAGTCGTTTTAGCGTTAAAATAGCCTTATTTTCCCTTAAAAACGCATTAAAAAGCCCCAATAAGGCAGGTAATGGACTTGACGCCAAATTTGGCGAATTTTCCCACCTTTGCGATTTTTTTTGGCGACCTTGGCGAGAAAATCCTTATTAGGGATATACCAAATATGGAAACTTTAATCTCATTGGCTGATGAGATACGAAAATTTCTGGAACTTTCCACACTTTTCTACAGGGGTATATAAGGGCTGTTTTTTTTTCGCCAAGGCAGTCAGTTCAGTTCAGTCTGAGATCAGAGTCAGACAGTTTTGCTAATGCTTGCATTACTTTGAGCCTCTTTGGAAGAGACTTGCTTTATGTGTTATTGCTATACAGTTTGTACTGTAGATTTGCTATTGACAGCTGTTGTTTAAGCTGTGTTTACTGGCTGAATTGAAGCTGATATTTGGTTGATATACCTGTATTTTTCTGGAACTTTCTGTGAATAAATTATTGAATTTTTGTAAGTTTCGCCTTTCATTCTCGGACAACTCACGAACCCCCAAGTACGCAACAATATTTTAAAATAAATTCTTTTTTGTGTATATACTATATTAACGGGTAAATTGTTTTCTTTATAAAACAACGTAGTTTTCAAATGCATAAATAAATAAATAAAATTCTAATTAATAATAATTTAACCAAAGCATTACATTAAAATAAATAAATATTCTTTAAAAAATGAAAAAAAAAAAAGAATATCTAAATGCTGCGTTAAATGGACATGTTTTTTACACTCAATAAATAAAGGAATCTGTTCTTAATTCCCTTCGTAATTATTTCGCATTTTTAATTCAAAATTTTTTTAATGTTGCTAATAACTTACTTTAACAATCCTAAAATCTCATTATTGTTAATGAGGTGTTATACATAACGATTCACTTTTTCCTCTCATAAACATCTTAATAATATATATATATATATTTTACAGAAAGTAATTTAATGCATGTCTCAGTTTTTAATAAGTTTATCTGATTCCTCAAAAACGTAAGAATAATAATTAAATTTTTGTTTTCATTTTATGAATAAAATAGTTTACTTTTATTTTTCATTTTATGAATAAAATAGTTTACTTTTATTTTTCATTTTATTTGTGATTGTGCATTACTTTTAAAATATAATGAATGTTTAATATAATGAATGCTTAATCGATGTAATATTTTAACCAGAAATAATCCAATAAAATATTTGTCGATAAACAAAACGATTTTTAATCGGTTCATTTTATTCATTCTTTCCTCTATATGTAATAAGAAAGTAATGAATTTGTAAAACATTTCTACCTCTAGTTTTTGGAGATTTCTATATTTTAAATGTCCAGAGTAGAACTTTCACAGTATTTAGGTACATATGGGCATGATTACCAGTTCAGTTTACTTATACAGTAACTGCCGTTTAATAAATTCACTGGTTAATAAAATCAGTCGTCTTATCTGATCAAATTGCCAGGACCAGAATCAAATTAATACAAAATAATTTTAAAGCCGTCGCTTAATAAAATCAGCATCACCGTTTAGTATACTCAAAAATATCTCCTCAAAAGCCAAAAATACCCTTTACGCACGCTAAAAAAAAATCTAAATACAATGTAATTTTTTTTTTTTTCTAAAGGAATTAAAACACATTAATCCCTCTATTATCGCTCACTGTCGAAAATTTTACACTTGCAGTATAGTTAGAAAATAAACACGCCCCATAACTTATCTCGGTAACAATTTCCGGTAACAATTCTCGGTAACAATATCTCGGTAACGAACTTATTCTTCAAACCGCACTAATAAGTTACAAATTTGATTTGATTTGCAAATGATATATATACATTAATTTTTAATTTTTAAAAGAGAATTTCTAGTTCTAATTTTGAAGTAACTATAAAAGAAGAAGTTTAAGCGGGGAATATGTTAAATTTACTAGAAAAACGTGAACTTTTGGTAAAGTAATGATGATTTTAGTCAAAAGAAAGTGCATAGAAATTTGGAATGCGCTTAATTTGCTTATATCGAAGGAAAAATTAATTATCGATCAAAAATTAATTAATACTGTTTAACAATTCCATTATTCGTTACCTTTTGAAATTTCTTTCCAAATTCAGGGGGAAGTAATACCTTTTCCTTAAGTGCAGGAAACGTTTGCCGGGTATAAAAATCAGCCGCTAAATAAAACCACTTTGACTCAGGACGAATGTGATTTTAATAAGCTCAAGAACTGTATTATATGAGGAATGTTATGAGAACATTTTAGTTCCTCTACATATTTTGTTTCCAGACCACATCGTACTAACGCGCATACGATTTGACCCTTATTTTCAAAATGTCTCTATCTCTGTCTGCGTGTGTGAATGAGATAGAAACGCAGTGTCTGTCGAACGAACCAACGAAATTTAACCAAACTTAATATTTAGTTGAACCTTGACTAACATGAACTAAATTGACCTTCATGCCGATTACATCCCATTTTATCTATTTGCTTATATTAACAAAATATTTTCTTTGACTTTACATTATTTTTTTCTATTTGTAGGTAAATATATATATATATATATATATATATATATATATGTATATATATATATATATATATATATATATGTATATATTTGTGAAAAAAGAAATGTATGTCTATATATTAAAAAAAAAAGTTACTGTTTAGTTAAAGTTTGGTTAAAAAGTTTTGACCAAAATTAACTAAAAATACTTATTTAAATGTAAATTTATATTCTATAAATGAATACAGCGTAAAATACAGTGTGCCTCTTCACCAATTTTTGGTGCACGAGCCGCCACTACGCTATGGGTAATTGGCGACGGTCTGGGACGCACCCCTAGAGATGTTCCGGAGACATGTCATCATAATTTTGAACCTTCACGGAGGTGATCCCCCTCCGCTTTGGTGATCCCCAGAGGTATAGTGGGGATGGGAACATGGAGGACTTTGCGACCACTACAGATTTTATGTGCACCAGCCAAATTAGTGTACACGACGGTCTTTGGCACGCTCAAATATAGAATCGGCAATCTTCCAATTACGTGCTTAGCGCTTTACCAAATAGGGTACCGCAGCCCGAAACCATGGATGTAAAAAACAAAGAAAATAAATATGAACTTCTTTTCTGTACTTTTAAAAAATTAATCTTCTTACACGGGAAAATTAAAATATGATCCATGGTTGTAGGTAGGTAGATAATTAGGTAGGTTGTGATTGATGTCGCACCGTTACTGCGCTATGGATAATTGGCGACGGTCTGGGACGCACCGCTACGGATGTTCCGGAGACTTGCCACCACAGTTTTTATCCTACACGAAGGGGATAGCTCCCCAGCTTCGGTGGTCCCCAGAGGTATAATTTTGATGGGAACACGGTGGATATTGTGGCCACGACATATCTTACGTGCACCAGCCAGAGAACCAAATCCACAATCTTCAAATTACGAACTCGGCGCTCTACCGACTGGGGTACCGTGGTCGGGATTTAAGGTTGTAAAAAAGAAATAAAAAGTGTCATATACTAAAGCTGTAATGCAAAATGGTCTAGATAATATGATTTTCTTTCTATTAATATATATATATATATATATATTATATTTAAATTTGACATTGAGTATGAGGATTTCCATAATAATTTTCTGCTTTTGTTTTTTAATATGCACTATTAATATTCCTTTTCAGTGAAAGAAAGCAGCGTATAGGTGGGCAGAGTTCTGCATGTGTTAATAAGTAAAGTGAGTCGGGGAGGAGGCGAAGCCTCCTTCGCGGGGTTGGGGCGAGCAGGGGGCAAAGACCCTAGTATCTTAAAATTAACAATTAGCTTAAATAAAACAATTTTTTAAAAATAACAAAAGTTGTTTTAATAATCTAACCAAAATTTCTGTAAGGATATGTTTAAGCAGAAATTTTCGATGTACACAAAATCTTTATTAACTTTTAGTTGTTAAAACTTAGTGATGCTTTTAAATTTCGTTGATTTTAATATATTAAGCTTAAAATTTATGCAACTGTCTTAGATTAAATTATATACAAAACTCGATTTTGAATTAGAGATTTCCTTTAATTACAAGCCTGAATTGATTTCTCTTTGCTCATTAATATCCAACTTACACAGAGTCTATTAATCATATCTTGCCTCTTGGCGATGACCAAGTGACTGGCAATATCAAATACATGAAAGCATGTTAATTACTTATGGCATAGTGTTTTACATTGAAGAAGTAATGCATATTTAGTTTTAATATTAGAAAATATTATATACATTTTATAATGTGGCGTCCAGTGCTTAAAAAAAAAAAAAAAAAAAAAAAAAAAAGATGGTTTATAGTAGATCTATTATTATTGTGGATTTAATTAATAATTTTTTTTATGCTCAGAATAATGTAACTATGTTAAATAATGTATGTTACGAAATTACATTATATTAAAATAAAGCAAAAATATTTTTCTCCTAAAAATTGAAACGTCGCTGTAAAATTTTCCACTTTTTTAATTTGATTTCGAAAACTCCGTTTTACTAGGTGGGAGGACTCTAGAACGCATATTCAAAAAAAAAAAAAAAAAAAAGAAAAAAAAAAAACTAGTATGTTGTGGCCACCACAAGACTTTCTTGTATATTTTCCTATACAAATTCACTCTGTAACAATAATTATTATTATTATTATTATTTTGTGTGTGTGTGTGTGAAAAGTAAAAAAAAAAAAAAAAAAAAAATCCATAACTTTGTTTTAAATTATCACAGATTTATAATTCAACCATTCCTTTTCAAGGTATTGACGAGACATTTCGAAAGATACCCATCTTGAAAATTTACCCCCCCCCTCGGGGTACTTCCCCCTCAGGGGGGAACCAATGCCCCCACATGCACAATTTTTTTTCTAGTTAATTACTATTATCAATAATTCATATTAATTTTAAACTCACCAGTTTAAAATAACTCCCATTATGCACATTTATAGAAATTTTGTCCTATACTGCCATGTTAAAAGTTTATAAAAAATCCGATCGCAGCTCACCTGTTCAGCGATTGATCCCCAAATCTAATCAGCACCAGTTTATATCAGGGTACAATTAAATACCAAATTTTGGTTAAATTTCATTCATTGGTTCGTGAGCTACAGTGTCCACAAAAATCGTGATACAGGCAAACGGACACACATTTTTTAAAAACTATCAATTCGTGTTCTGGACATCCCAAAACGTGTAAATCCATCAAAAAACGGAGGTCGAAAATTTTCGCGAATCCAATACTTTCTCTATATTACATATAGAAGAAAGTTAAAGAAAGAAAGAAAGAAAGAAATCGTGACCTATTCTCACACAGAAGAGCCACTACAGTGTTTACTCAGTAGTTTGATGTGCTTTTTACATATATAAATGAAGTTTTATGTGAAATCCCGCTTTCCCCCCCTTTCTGAACCGAAAATTTAAAATTGTAAATATTAACGTTTAGGTATTCGTGTTTACTTTATTTTAAAGCACAATCTTATGAATATATATTTTTTTGTTCTTGTTGTATTTGTCAAGGATTATGTAAAATTTGTCCTATTCTGCAATTTGGAGCCGAATTTCTAAAGTTTTAGAAAGTGAGTTTTAGGTGTTAGTGATTGTTAAATTTAAAAGTAAAAACCTTACAGTTATATATATATAGCATGTGAAAAGTTATGTAAAATCGTCTTTTGCCTTTGAGAATACCCGTTTTACCCTTTTCCCCTCTCCATTGTGGCAGAATTTCTAAATTTCTAGAAATAAGTGTAATTGTATGCTTCTATGTGCAGTGGGTTGATGATGAAGCGCTCACAAACTCACTTAAAACAAACGATTTCTTATATATACAGATGTGCAAATATATACACTGCTCGACATTGAAAATGCAACACCAAGAAGGAATGATAAAAACGGAATGAAATTTGTTGGACACATTCATTACAGTAGGAAGAACAATTGATTAAAATTTCAGAAAATTTGGAGTAATATGTACTGAGAAAACAGTACATAAAGCAGTGACACCTGTGAGCAATAACAGCACATATCTGCCTAGGCAATGAATCGTAGAGCGATTGGATGACATGTACGGGTAGAGCACTTCATGAAGCTTCAACACGATGCCACAATTCATCGATCGAAGTTGGAGGGGGGCAGTCGCTTTTCAGTGATTAAACAGTCATTTTCATTGGTGCGAGATCAGGAGAACGCGCTGGCCAGAGCAACAGTTGAACACATTCTGTATCAAAGAAGGTCCGGACAATACAAACAACTTGCGGTTGTGTATTATCTTGCTTAAATTTTGCGCTATGGAAGTCTCGAATACAGGGCAGAGGGGCGGGCCTTAACTAATCAGAAATTTAATGGCCGCTGTTCAGAGTGCCAGAAATACGAACATGAAGTAATCGAGACGTGTATCCAATGGGAACTCATAACATCATTGCAAATGATGGACAGTATGATGATGTCGAATCCCAGCTGGCAATGTGCATTATTCATAAAGCTGTTAAATTTTGATAAGGCAATCTTGATGCTGTAAACAGAATTGTGATTTGACTGAAAAGTGACGTCACGCCATTCCTTCGTCCAGGTTCATCGTTGATCACACATTAATGGAGCCCATATCACTGATGCAGGTTTGAGGGTAATCAGAAATTTGGTAGCCGCATACTGAGTCACCACCTGGATTGATGGCATGTTGTACCATTGGATACACGTCCCGGTCACCTCTTGTTTTTCTTCCAACCGTTCAGAATACCAGCCATTACATCTCTGACGAGTTAAGGCCCATAGCTCTGCCCTATGTTCAAGGCCTCCAAAGAGCAACATTTAAGCAGGACAATGCACGGCCGCAAGTTATCCATATTGTCTGGTCTTTCATTGATGACGAATGTGTTCGACTGTTGCTCGTGCCAGCGCGTTCTCCTGATCTCGCACCAATGAAAATGACTGTTTAATCGTTGAAAAGCGACTGATCCCCCCCACTCACCTGTAACTTCGATCGATGAATTGTGGCATCGTGTTAAAACTTCATGAAGTGCTCTACCCGTACATGTCATCTAATCGCTGTTCGATTCAATGCCTAGGCAGATATGTGCTGTTATTGCTCACAGAGGTCGCTGCTTTATGTACTGTTTTCTCAGTACATATAACTCCACATTTCCTGAAATTTTAATCAATTGTTCTTCCTACTATAAAGTATGTGTCCAACAAATTTCATTCCGTTATTATCATTCCTTCTTGGTGTTGCATTTTCAATGTCGAGCAGTGTATTAGTTTTAAAATAAAACATCAAGCATATTGCAATTAAATTTTAGTTTAAAATCTGTATTTAATGAAAACTACCAAAAATAGTGAACTTATAAGTAAAGTTGTGTCTAATGAAACTATTAAGTGAATTACGATGTTTTTCTTTTTTCCGCGTAATACATGCAAAAGAAAAAAAAAAAAAAAGTCAAAAATATAAAACAAGGCATTGAAATTCATACTATCTTAGTGTTGCGTATATAAAACGTCAAAGAATACAAATCTTTTACATCAAAAAAGAAGTAATCGATTTTTAGATTCTTATTTTGAAAAAAATAATTGTATTTTACAAAAGATGTGTATCATAGAGGTCCTTAAAAGTGCATTTATTTTCTAAAGCTTTCTGCCGTGGTACATTAATAGGTAAAAAAAGTACTGCATCTCACGGGAGCCGTTTGGATTTTATGCATGCAGGGTATATTATCTCTAAAGTGGATGCATAATGCATGTCTGCATATAGTTCGAAATAAAATGATATAGCAATATATCAAAATGTCAGGATAAAAAGATTTCGAAGAAATGTCTTAATGCTGAAGATCCCTATTCACGTTAATACGTATTGATTCTTAAGTATGAAAATATTTAAATTTTTAATGCTAGTCAAAATTAATAAGTATCTTAGCTTTGAAAACCAATACCATAAAACTATGTTAATACATGATATTAAAGTCAGAATAAGTGTGAGAATCACAAACAGAATGTATAACCTTAAAAATAAGGAATTTCTAACCATTAAAACAATTTGGCGACATTTTTAATAATAATAATAATAATAATAATAATAATAAAAGTGTAAAGCCAATTTTATAAGAATCTTTAACCTTGGATTTATTAAAATATTATTTTTCTTTATATATGTATATATATATATATATATATATAAGATAAATCTCAAAAATTAGAAGAATAGATAAAATATGAATTTTTTATAAAAACCTTAAAACAGAGTATTTATAAACCCATGCGCAAATGCAGTAAAAATGAAATAAAACCGAAATAAATAACTTAACTGATGATAAATGAAAGTTAATCCCAAAACACATGAGGAACTTCTTCAGGGAACACATTCCCCCCACCCCCATCCATATAGGGAATGGAATATGAGACGTTTCTGAAGAAACATGGGCTTTATTGCCAAAAAATACGTTTCTAGCCTCCGACTTCTCATAGATGAAAGAAGGACCATATAGCAAACGAACTGAATTAATAAAAAGCATTAAAAAACAATTAAATTCATAAATAAAGCACAGTAGAAAATATATCAATATAAAAATATAAAAACTTAAGTATATGTAAGGACAATTTTATATAGCAAGTAGACTGAAAAACATTGAAAACTCCCCACCAAAAAGAGCGAACCTTCCTCGGCTGGTAGAGCCACTTACCAGTACTTAAATGTCGCCCGAGATGGAGAAAGAAAAAGGAGAGAGAGAGAGAGATTGAAATCCAGAGAGATTGAAATGTTTATCGAGTAGGAAAACAGGATAGCGGTTGACAGTTAAAATGTTTTTGTAATTATCAAGAGCGATTTTTTTTGTAAAAAAATTGGAACAGAGTATTTATAAACCCATGCGCAAATGCAGCAAAAGGAAATATAAAATCGAAATAAATAACTTAACTAATGATAAATGAAGATTAATACCAAAGGCCGTATTAGGGGACCCCCCCCCCCGCAAGTAGGGAATGGTATATGAGAAGTTTCTGTAAAAACGTGGGCTCTTGAAAATCTCAAAAACATTTTAACTGTGAACCGCTATCCTGTTTTCCTACTCGATAAACATTTCAATGTCTCTGACCGAATACAATCTAACTTAAGATTATTTTATCTCCATGTCGGGCGGCATTTAAGTATTGGTAAGTGGCCCTACCAGCCGAAGAAGGTTCGCTCTTTTTGTTAGGGGTTTTTTAATGTTTTTCAATCTGCTTGCTATATAAATTTGTCATTATATATACATATACTTTTATATTGATATATTTACTACTGTGCTTTATTTATGAATTTAATTGCTTTTTAATGCTTTCTATTAATTCAATTCGTTTGCTATATGGTCTAGCTTTCATCTATGAGAAGTCGGGGGCTAGAAACGTATTTTTGGCAAAAAAGTTTTCTTCAGAAAATTCTCATATTCCATTTCCTATATGAAGGGGGGGGGGGAGGGGCTCCCCTTAAGAAGGTCCTCGTGTGTTTTGGGATTAATCTTCATTTTTCATTAGTTAAGTTATTTATACATATATATATATATGCATTTAATTATATTTTTGTTTGTTTTATTTAATTTTCAGTTGGTAAAATGCTAGCTCACAAATTTTAAGAAGACGACATAGGCAGGACCGCCGCGAAGAAGAGAAAGAAAGTTTCTTACGTCAGGACACTTATCGTCAGCTGCCAGTAACACGTGACACTAAGCGATGGTGCGAAAACAAAACTAGCGATTTTTTCACTGTGTTGTGTATTGTTATTACTACTACGATTGCTATTGCTTTTGCTGCACGAAATATTACTGTTGAAGTCGTTCATTGCTCATATTTTTAAATTATAAAATGTAAGTTGAAACATTTATTTCCTTTAAATATGTTCGTCAAAACAGTAAGACATTAAGTAATTTAATTAAATGCTAATTTTGAGTATAAGCTATAAAATATAACTTTATAAGCCTGTTCATCATTAAAAACAAGTTGACAAATGAACCTATGTAATGCGTTTATCGGTAACTTTAAATTATTAGGCAGCTTTGGATTTTTTTTTTTTTTTTTAAGTTGATTTCTTTAAAAATCGACCTATTGCAATCACTTCGTTTATCTATCTATCTATCTATCTATCTATGATGAAAATTTTGTTATCACGATAACTCCCGAAATAATATTCGAAATGGAACCAAATTTGGATAGTGAACTGATCTCATAAGTATCTTGGATGAGTTCGTTAACCAAGTTGCTTCGACTTCTTGTTTTCAAGTGGCAGCCACTTGAAATTTTGAAACCGACATTGTAAAAAGCATATTTAAAGCAAGATTTGCTTGAATTTTGTTGTAAATACAGGCCACATAAGGGTCTCAATGAAGTTTATTAATCAAGTTTATCCGCCATTTTTAATAAAGTGGCAGATATTTTAAGTTAAGCGGGACCACTTGAAATCAGGCTACCACTTGAAAATTTAAAATCACTATAACTTCCGAAATAATACTCCAAACCGAACCAAATTTAGACAGTGTCTTAAATTATCTTATAAATATCTTAGAAGAGTTTATTAACCAAGTTGCTCCGCCATTTTGTTTTCAAGTGGAGACCACTTGAAAATTTCAAATTCAAATTGTAAAAAGCGTATTCCGAATTTGTTTGAAATTTGATGTAAATATAGACCACATAAGGGTCTCAATGAAGTTTATTAATGAAATTTATCCGTCATTTTTAATAAAGTGTAGATATCTTAAGTTAAGCGGGGCCACTTGAAATCACTCTACCACTTGAAAATTTAAAATCACAATAACTTCTGAAATAATACTCCAAATCGAACCAAATTTGGATAGTGTCTTAACTTATCTAATAAATAACTTAGATGAATTTGTTAACCAAGTTGCTCCGCCATTTTGTTTTCAAGTGGAGACCACTTGAAAATTTCAAATTCAAATTGTAAAAAGCATATTCCGAATTTTTTTTTTAATTTTGATGCATACATAGATTATACAAGTGTCTCAAATAACTTTATTAATAAACTTTATTCGCCATTTTTAATAAAGTGGCGGATATCGTAAGTTAAGCGGGACCACTTGAAATCAGGCTACCACTTGAAAATTTAAAACCATGATAACTTCCGAAATAATACTCCAAATGGAACCAAATTTGAACAGTGTCTTAACTTATCTTATAAATATTGTAGATGAGTTTGTTAACCAAGTTGCTCCGCCATTTTGTTTTCAAGTGGAGACCATTTGAAAATTTCAAATTTAAATTGTAAAAAGCGTATTCCGAAATTGTTTGAATTTTGATGTAAATACAGACCACATAAGGATCTCAATGATGTTTATTAGTAAACTATATCCGCCATTTTTTATAAAATGGCAGATATCTTAAGTTAAGCGGGACCACTTGAAACCAGGCTCCCACTTGAAAATTTAAAATCACGATAACTTCTGAAATAATACTCCAAATCGAAACAAATTTGGACAGTGATATTATATAATTATCTTGAATGTTTTCACTGGACAACTTGTCCCGACATCTTGCTTCTAAGTACCAGCCACTTGAAATCACACTGCCACTTGAAAATATGCCATCACGATAACTTTTAAAATACTAAACTGATTCAAATAAAAGTTGGATAGTGAACTTATGGTTCAAAAATCTAGGATAAGTTCACTTGGTGACTTGATCCGCATGTCCAAGTGGCTGCCACTCTAAAATTTGTCAGTAACTTTAGTAATACAGAATCAATTCGCATCAAACTTGGGTAGTGGATTTATCCTTCAAATATCTCAGATACGTTCGCTGGGCATCTCACTCCGCTTTTTTTTTCCAAGTGGTGCCACCTGAAAATTTCTTATGAGGATAATTTTTGAAATACTGATTTAATTTGAACTAGAACTGGAGAAGGAACTTGCACAAGTATACTGGATGATTTCGCTGGACAAGTTGTTTTGCCATTTTGAATCCAAGTTGCAACCACTTAGACTGCTACTTGAAAATTTGCCATAAAATTAACTTTTGAAACACGGCACTGATTTAAACCACAGTTGGACAGTGAACATCTGCTTCAAATATCTTGGATGTGTTTGCTGGGCAACTTGTTCCACTGTATTGTTTCTAACTGGCGGCCACTGGAAAATTTGTTATCACGGTAACTTTAGAAATACTTAATCAATTCAAATCAAAGTTGAAAAATGGATTTATCATTCAAACAACAAAAATCTAGAAAAATCACGTAACCAATCACGTTATTGCGTCCATCTTTGGTATATCGATAATAAGTATTTTCTCGCCAAAAGTCGCCAAAAAAGTCGCCATAGGGAAAAAGTCGCCGAATTTAGCGCCAAATCCATTACCTGCGTTGCTGGATCTTTTTAATGCGTTTTTAAGGAAAAATTAGGCTATTTTAATGCTAAAACAAGCTAGAAATGCAGAAAACTAACATTTTATCAACTTACTAAGGCTCTTTGAAAGAATTTCAACAAAAAAAAATTATTTTCAAATTTGAAACGATATTTTAGATGAAGAACTTTCTCTGCCATTTTGATCAAAGTGCCAGCCACTTAATTTTTCAACACAATGACTTTTGAGATTTTGAATTAATACGAACTATATGTGTACAGTAGACTTATCTCACCAATACATTTCATATATTTGTCAAGTTAACTCACCATTTTGTTTCCAAGCGCCGACCACTGGAAAATTTTAAATTCACATAAAAAGGTATTTATGAACCGATTTGCTTAAAAATCCGTATGTGCATAGCCTACATCAATATTTTTACCAAGTGCATTAATAATTTGTAGCCGCCATTTTGAAACAAAATGACGGCTACTTGATAAGGAAAAAGAAATCAGCCTACCCTTCCGAATAAGCCGGAAGGACTTTTTATTATTAATATTATTATTATTATTATTATTATTATTATTATTATTATTATTAATTGGATAAACTAACAAACATGAATACATAAAAAAAAAATAAAATAAGCTGTAATGAATTTGAATGAGCCATTTTTTAATTCTTAATTACATAGCATTCTTACTTAAAAAGTGGAAACCTGATTCAAAAATCATCATTATTATTATTATTATTATTATTATTATTATTATTATTATTTTATTTTTGAATAAATAAATTAATGAATTTGTTTAATATTTTGACTTATAATGAATTGTAGTGATTTTTTTTTTTTTTTTTTTTTTTCCATGTAATGTATTAGAGTGAATTTATGAAATAAATAATATTAATTTCTTTTATATCTGAAAATGGACATTTATTTTTATTTTATTTATTTATTTATTTATTTATTTCTTTTCCTAAGTAATAAACGACAAATTACAATGAAACTGATAGCACTCATAAATGCGTACAAAAATGTTCCGAAATAAAATTACATGAAAAGTTATTTTAATCACTGAATTATAAAAAAAAAGTAACAAAACTGCTAACTAATTGTTTATTAAATTGCTTTAATTTCGTTACGTTTCCTGTAGTACAAAAATACATATTAAAATAAAAAGAAAAAAAAAAAGAAGAAGAAGAAGAAGAAGAAAGAAGGAAATATATACCGTAACCTATTGTTGTTTTAAAAGTAATAATAGATATAAAATTCTGTAAAACATAATTTAATTTAGGGCGACAAGATAGTCAATTCTTCCATATGAAAGCAAATGGTAACTGTGTTGTGTTCTTTAGCAACGGTTGCAATATTCATTTGTTAATTTTTTTTTTCGTACATGTTCTGTGCGGTTGCAGTCCTTGCAATGTTTATTATATTTAATCTTAATTTTTTTTTTTTTTTTTTTTTGCACGTTTTCTGTATATATATATATATATATATATATATATTCTTATTATACATTTTAACTTGTTGACAAAAATAGAACCGTTTTTTATCAGTCTGTTTTGTCTGAAAGCAATACACTTGTCGTCTAATAATTAAAACAAATATCTCTCATAGACTGTAACATATTTTAATTCTTTTTTGAATCCCTATACACAAACTTGTCGTGCTTTTTACACCCTTTGTGTCTATAAAGGAGGAAGAAATATCAGAAAAACAATATTTATAATTTGAAAATCAATCATAAAATTTATTGCTTTTGTTTAGCCCTGTATATAATGTCTGAAAAGGCAGTTTTCCTCATGGAATGAATTAAAACTATGTAATAATGAAAAAAATAAATAAATGAAAACTAAAACTGAGAAATGCCTTCTAGACAATTTTAACTAATATGCCGCAATGTACTAAATATTTTGTGCGGCCAGTAAAAAAATCGATGCGAATTATAATTAATTTTAAAAGAGGCATGCTTATGTGCATTTGGATTATGTATATTAATTTTGTAATGTTTTTTACATTATAAAGAATTTAAAGCAATCATGAAACAATATTTCTCATAGATGGAGGTATTGAAATGCTTTTGTGAGACCCTATTCAGAGAGTGGAAGTTTTATTCTTCAAACTACTTTTTATAGAAAACATTGTTATTGTGATCCTGAAAAGCATATATTAGTTCAAAAATTTCTATAGGAATTAGAGCACGGAAAAAAAGATGAACCAAAGTCACAAACATTTTTTCATGATACTTATAATAATAATACTTATATAACTTTTTCTCTTCTTCGCGGCTCCCACACAGGGTTGTTGTTGATTTTGATTAAATACTACTATTCTTAAAATCTGTAATTTTTTAACCGAATTAGTGTTTTTCGGACTATGCACTCATAATCACAAAATTTTTATTGAACATCTCGATTTTCCCATGCTTCAAAAACTCATTGCTATATACCAATCTGAAAAACAAAAGGAAAGGATATGAACTATCATTTGGAAAAATATGATATTTTTTCGTAGGACATAAGATTACTGAATATCCATTGATTTCAAAAACTAATATGCTTTATTCCTACTTCACTTAGTATTGATTTTAAGAGTTATTAAACAGATATGCTAAAAAACTCGACACGGCTAAAGGGTTAATATGACTTGGAAAATTTACAGTTTATTGTAACCCAAACCATCTTATACTTATTGGAATTCATGAAAGACTTAAGCTTATATTACACGAAGCGAGAAAAGTCGCAGCAAATCTAAGCGACATGGAATGGAGAGCATCACCTCTCACTTAAGACTGAATAAAAATTAAAAATAATCTTCGAATGACGTCAGGATTCATAGCATTTCATTGGTTGATAAAAGTAGCGTAGAGTTTTCTGCCGACAATGTTGCTTCAGCGGGATCAGATTCACTAAATCAGATTCGTGTTTGGAGCGTATGGCGCACCTACGTAGTTTCTCTTTGTATGATGATACAGGTTCCCTTAATGGGAAACATTTTCCGCTTGAGGATTTAATTACTGCCGTCAAGAAGAGCGAGCTCTCTTTCTCACACTCTCGCACATAAAGAAGCCAAGAGTAGGTCCGTTAAAAGGCTTTACCATCACCCAACTTCGAATGCTTGTACCGGATTTCCCCGACTTCAGACCCGGTTATGGATCTGTGGAATCAACCGATTGGACCAGGACGGACGATGCGGCTGAAGATATCGGCATGCAGGTAAGCAATGGTTCAACTTCTTTCAATTTTGATGTAAATTTTTCTGCCCCCTCCCCTAGTATTAGTAATGAATTTAAACAGGTTAAACGTAAAGCTAGTAGTAATAATCCTAATTTTTAAATGTCTAAAAGTAATGATTTTGCAATTCCTACAAAAAATAAATTTGAAAATCTTGAGAAAACTGTTTTAATTGATAATTCTGTTCCACAACCAAGCGATAGCACTAACAATAAAAGTAATAGTCCTAGGAAAATTAAGTACCCTAAAGGCAATTTCATAACTGTTAAATGTGGAAATAAGACGTTCTCAAAAACTTAAGGAAAAAACAGTGTAATTTTACTGCTGTCCCGGCAGGAGATTTTCTTAAAATCTACCCTGATTCTCTTAATGACTATAACTCTATCTTGTCAAAAGCTAGCTGAAATGAGCGTCCAATGCTATTTAATGCACGACAAAGCTTCCGATCCCCCTCTTAAGGCTGTTGTTCGTGGACTTCCCGTTGATATCAATGTTCTGGATATTAAGGATGCTGTAACTTCTCTAAATTTTTATGTTAAGAAAGTTACTCAAATGGTCAGTTTTAAAACCAAGCGACCTATTCCCTTATTCCAAATTCAACTGGCCAATACCGAAAAAAGTAGAGAAATTTTACAAAATGATATGTTATTATTATTATTTTTTTTTTCAGGATACAGATCGAGAACTACAGGAGTCCATCCCGTACGATTCAGTGTTTTCGGTGTCAGTTTTTCCATCATTCTGCAAATAATTGTAGAATGAAGCCAAGATGTGTTAAATACTCAGGTGAAAACGAAACCAGAGAGTGCGAGCTTGGCAAGCGAAAAATTGAAACACCGAAATGCTGCAATTGTGGTGGGAACCACCCTGCCAGTTATCGAGGCTGTCCATCCTTCTCCGAGAATAGGAAAAGAACTTTCATTTCTAAAAAAGTCCAACCCCAGGTTAGTTTTGCTAAAATTACTTCACCTCCTATTCTCAACTTTTCCCCTTAGAGCATTCCTCTTAACCCCCCAAATTCTATTAACGAATTTTCTAATGTTCTTAATGAAATCGCTAGAGAACTTAACGTTAAAAACTTAGTAAAATGCAAAATTGTCAGGACGTCATATCCAAAATTGATATTCTCTGGGAAGTCCTCGGAGAACAGTCTACGAAACTTCCGTAAAAGGTAGTTCACCGTTCTTTTATTGTTTTGTAAAAATGCGCTGGTTCCTTTTATTCATTTTTATTTTATTTTTTAATTATTTATTTAGTTAATTTTAATTTAATTTAATTTAATTATTGTCACTATCCATAAACTCTCTTATTTTAATATTTTAATGTATTTTTTAATTTTATTTTGGGTTTGGTTTGGCGATAGCATTCAATTCTGTGATTCATGCTAGGAAGGAGACTTTTGAAGACTATACTGTCTCTGACAGACCGAGTGCTGGTGAATGCAAGCTGTTGTTAGGATCCCTTTCTTTTCTTTCTTTCTTTCTTTCTTTTTTTTTTTTTTTTTTAACCAATCTGCATGAAAAGAGGCTGGGCTAAAATTGCTCGTGGATAAATTATAAAAGTTGGAAACTCTGTTATGAACCGTACAATTTTTAGTACCCGCCTTTTTTCCACACCAATAATTTTTTAGAGTAAGTTTCGTCTTATCTAATCGCAACAACATTTGGAGAGAATAACTCTAAAAATATAGCGCTGTGAGAAAAGGGGCATTTTTTCAGGGGGCCTTAACAATTGTCCGGTTATTAATGAGACGGTTGGCAAGTATGTAACAGCAATGGTATGTATTAATAAATACCAACATTTTAATTTATTCCGGAGTATTTTTAGCTCTGCCTTTACTCCATACCACTTATTTTTTAAAAGTAATTTTTTTCTTATTTTATCGAAGTTATATCTATTGAAGAAAAAAAAAAAAAAGAAAAAAAAAGGAAGAAAAAAATCTATAAATAAAGTTGTGCGTAATAAAGGCGGAGCTAAAAATACTCCGGAATAAATCAAAATGTTGGCATCTATGTGTATTATATAATTCCCAGTTTTAATTCTCAACTATAAAATTTCTCCTTGAAATTTTTCAAAAAAAAAAAAAAAAATTTACTTCTTTAATTTTATGCAGATTTTTTTTTTCTTTTCTTTAACTCAAAATTCACTGAAAATTTCCTGTTTAATTATTAACTTAAGCAGAAATTGTAGCATTTTTTAACTCTATAAATTAAATTTGGCTGCTACTATTTCTAATTTTGTAAAGTCAAATTTTGAAATTAATTTCAAATATGTCCTCTTATAAATCATTAAACTTCTAATAATGGCATTAATTTCGTGTGCATAATTGCTCTCATAAATATCATAGCAACAGTGACAAGAAAGTATACGATCATTTAATGAGGTAAGCATTTCATTTTCCAATTTAAACACTTGTTAACTTAATTACCTTATTCTAATAAATCATCGTTGTCATTAATTTTTCTAATATTTATTTCTTTTTTAAACATATTAGGAAAGAGAGAGTATTATTATCTTAAGTTATTCATCTAATAAAAAACTTGCTGTTGTTTTAATGAAATTTAATATGATATGAAATATCAATCATAATTTTTTTTAATTATTTTAAAAAAGAAATCCCATTTAATTTAGAGTTCTAGTTAAATTTTATATACGTAATAGGGGATTATTAACCCTTATCGCTCGTATGTCCCTTCTGAGGAGACATTAAAAAATCGAGCCACGCCTTAAGGTATTCCTCTGCAAATGAAATGTTATTTTTCTAAAACGTGTAACTATAGGTTACCTTTCGGCTACTGGAAAATTTTAACATATTTATTTTATTTAATGATGAAGTAAAATAAAACAAGTTATTACAATTTTTCGGTAGCCACAAAAGGTAGTAAGTTGGAAACTATACGTGAGACGTTTTAAAGGAACTCAAAAGGCGTGTCTTACTGTTCAAAATAGCAAAATATGCTGACCGCAAAGGGTTAAAAAATCCACTTTATTTATTCATGGAGTTCAGAAAGCTGTTATTATTATAACTGCTAACCTTAGCTCTTTCACTCTACCGGAAATTTTCCATTTGTTTTATTTATTTTTATTTTTATTTTTATATTTAATTTTATTTTTTTCTATTGATCATAGAGAATACTGAACAGAAATAAATTCAAAATTTCTATGAAAATTTACCGAGAACCAACAAGGTCTGTACTTAGCAACAATTCCTATGATATCGGTATTATTCAAATTTCCTCACAGAAAACTGAGATATGCTTTATCAATTTCTCTTTTGTTACTTGTACAAATTTTCCACTCCAGTAAGCATATAAATCGGATCGTCTTCTGGCTTTAGGAATATCTTTTCCTCACCTTGCACTGATATGTTTGTGTTTATTGCATACACCTGTAATTTTTAATTACATTACTTTAAAAATTCATTGAATGTGAAACCATCAACAGTATTAAAATCCCAGTATCTTGGTAAAATACAACAATCTTAATATTGATATTATAACTAACTATAATACTTACATAAAGACGTAAAATGTCTTACGTTTCTTTATGAATATGATCAGTAAAATATGTTTCTAAAATATCTGCATGGTTAGTGTTTCTTTCTTTTATTACGGAGAACAACAAGGATTTTCTTTCATAGATGCAACAAAATTCAGAATTTGTTTTTTACATTTCAGTTAGAGGTTTCTTTTATGTTAGAGGTTTTTTTTTTTCCCTGAAAAATCTGTTTTACTGACATAACGATATCAGTGTTATATTAGTATTGTTATAAAAGTAATGTTAACAAACTATTTATCATCCCTAATGTTTTCTTAGGTTTAAACATGAAAGAACTGTTTTTAATGATATAACAATATGAATGTTAGATTGATTTTCTTGTATAAATAAATCTAACAGATTCTAAGTAAACCCTAACATTTTCTTACGAATTTGTTCCTTAAACTAATTCCAATGAAATATATATATATATATATATATATATATATATATATATATATATATATATATATATATTTTAATCTAAGAAAGTATTAAATCATTGGCTATATTTTTCATTCAAATTCGTATGAGAGCGGTCAACTTTTTTATTTATTTCACTGCATTTATAGTACCCTCAAACTTTTCACATCCCTTTCTAAAGTAATTTATTAAAAAAAAAAAAAAAATAGTTACACTTAAATTAAAAAGAAATTACAATTAAAATAAATAGTATAAAAATTGCGGGTACTAATAATTTTCCTCCTAAAAAAATTAGAAAGAAAAAGAAAATACCCGCTGTTATTTTTATATTAATTGACGCAGAAAAACCTAATAGATAACATTTAGCAGAGCATCAAGTGCACTTTTTGAAAATGATGTGCAGTTTTAATTTATGCATCTTCTATATATTTTAAAATAAGCTCCAAGTTTCCTTTTTTTCTTCTTTTCTTTCTTTTTTTTTTTTTTTCATTTGCAATATCCAATTCTGTCATCATACTTGAATATCTGAGAGTCTGGCTATGCGGGAAAGTTTTCAGTTTGTATACTTTACCTTAAATAATCATGGAGTTATAACCAAAAATGTGTTATAACGGTTACCCTCAACCTAAAAAAATAAAATTAAACTCATTTTTAGCCGCAGTCTCGAACACAGGACGCGATAAGCATCAAATGTATTGACTGTTTTAAAAGCTTTCGCCTTGTTATTTTGAATTAAAATGGAGCTAGCAGCGAGTCAAGATCTCAATGTATTATAAAAAAAAAAAAAAAAAAAAAAAAAAAAAAAAGTAGATTATTCACTAGATCGTAATACGGAATATATTACGTTAAAGAATTGCTTGGAAAAAAATATCAAAAGATGACTAAAATCCTAGAAAATGAAAATTAAATTATATTATTTCTCACTGGAAATATTTTCAGAAAAAAGTTGATATAAAATTAAATGATAAACTTTTAGTTTCCGGTTCCTTTTATCAGGCAAGCGTAAATGTGTAATTAGATATCGATGTAAAATGTAAATAAATAAAAGAAATATAATGCGTTTCATATATATATATACAGTAAATATTTTAGATTAGTCAGATAAAGCTGTTCAGAAAATATGCGACAATTTTAATTAAAAAGTGTTTATCATACAATATTGATCAGGAATAAAACTGTGACTATTATGAAAAAATAGCTTAAAATAAAGTAATGTGTTTATCACTTTTAAACAGTGTTGCCAGAGCTTTCGACTTTTTAAATTCAAAATCTATCACTGAATTTTAAACGTAGCAGTTACTTCACATCGAATTATAGTCGTCTATATTATATAAGAATAACACCACTAAAAATTATTGGTGAATATTGAATAAAGAGATCGTAATAATGATTTTAACTTTTTCAGGGGCGGAAGTTGCATAAAGCAACCACAAATTTTAATTCAGAATTCCAAAAACTGTCCCCGGAATTTTTTTTATAATTTTTTTCTTTTACAACTTACACGAAACACTTAATTTATTTCTTCACTTTTAATATTGTTGGCTATTTCTGCTGGTTGTTGATTTTAAATGAGGAAAATTTGCTTGCCCCTGAGAAGGTTAAAGTTATAGATTCTGATTTTACAATTTTCATAATAAGGAACTCAAGTACAGTAGACACCTGCACGACACGGAGGTTATGTTTTGCGCAATAGGAAAGCACGCTATGTTTTTTTTTGTGAATTTATTGTTTTCTAAGTCTAGCATAATATAAACATACGAATTTTTATTCTTTCGATTGTTAACGATTAAATTTAAGCTATTTAATCACTAAATTTGTTAAATAATTTGGAGTTTTAGAGAAGCGTGTAAAAGCGAGGGTTGCTGATCAAAATATGTTATTGAACAGTTTCCTTTTTTCCCCCTTAAATATTAAATACCTTTTCCCAGTTTTTTACATTATTTTTTACTTAAAGTATGTTGCATATATTTTTGTATAATGTATATATGTACGTCTCAAATTAAATGCGGCATTTTATAGTAACATTTTAATGCCAGGATACTGTTTAAATATATAAATATATATATATATGTTGCCGCTAAAGTGCAGAAATCAGTTAATCTGCATATTAGCTCGGTAATCTACACGTTAAACAGGATGATCCGTTAAAGTGCGGAAAATTGTTTCATTTCTCAAATTACCTAAGTAATCTGTGAATTATTCTGATAATGTGCACAATACCGACTGGACACTCGTTAAATAGTACATTACCTACTAGGCACTTGTTAAAGTGAATATAAGATCTCTGGTGGAATAACAGCAACACGTTTCTGTTCGCTTAAATTAAGTTTTGTTTATTTATTTTTTGATGTCTAAAGAATCAATTTAATGCAATCGAACAATCAATACATTAGTTGATAGCATCAATCAATCAATCAATTGAAAAACTACAATATAAAGAATCAAACAGTTTAAAATATTACTGTAATTAAGGAAATTGAGATATTTATTTATCGATACCTAAAGAATCACATTAATACAACCAAACAAACAACAAATTAGTTGACAGAATCAGTCATCAATCAACTGAATATATATTACAAAACTAAACTATAAACTATATTACAAAGAATTCAACTGTTGAACATATTATTACAATTAAGGAAATAAATTTGCGAAACATATAATAAAATTCTGCTTACTTGTGAGTGCAATCTACAGCTTGATGGCATTTTGAATTGGTTTTTGCTATAAGCACACCTATTCTTGATACATTTAGATTTGAAATCACAATTTTTGAAACCCTGGCCGCAAGGCTGTGCTTAGGGGAAGGGGGGGCGACCGGGGCGGTCGCCCAGGGCGGCTAAAAATGACAAAATTTCAGCTAAAATTAGGTTTACTAAAATTGTTAGATTTTTTTAAAAACAGGATTGGATTGGATTTGGGAATAAGGCCGATTGGCTGCTGTAGGTCCTAGACCTGAGGGGGAGTGCTCTCCGTGGGGGTATTTCTAAGGGGTCCTAGCCCGTATTTACCAAGTTTCAGAGAAAAACATGGAAAATTCCGATCGGCTAAGCCGACAAGCGCGACTTGGGATTGAACCCAGCACCTCATGTCTACCAGCTTTGAGCGCATAACCACTCGGCCACTGGAGGCTTATTTTTAAAACAGAGAGAGAAAAAAAAAAAAAAACTTGATAACTTTTCATCTGTGGCAACCCGGCAGTTTTTGGCTTTAAAGGATAGTTTTCAGAAGCAGAAGGAGGGAAATAATTTTAGTGCCTAGTATGGCGGCTAAAATCTTTTGTCTAGGAGGGCGGCTAAAATCTTTCGCCCAGGGCGGCTAAAAGTGTAGGCACGGCCCTGCCTGGCCGGTACCAAGGAATTGTTTTATTGCTCTTTGTCGTAAAGTTATTTCTACAGCCAGGGCCTGATTAAGGGGGAAGCTCGCTCATACCGGAATATTTTTACAATTATTTTTTACTTCATGTCATAGAAATTCCACGCTTTGACGAGGAAATATTTTTTATAAAAAATGAACGGTGTAAAACAATCCAATTTACTCACCGTTATTAGACACCAGAATTCTTTTAAAATAATTTTTAATGAAAATTTTCTGTTTATTATACGAGGAAAGTATTTGTTAAAAAATAACGGTGTAAGTATAAATAATGTGTGAAGAGCGAGCTTCCCCCTTAATCAGGCCCTGTCTACAGCAGTGACATCTTCTTTCGTTAAAAATCTCTATGCGAACACTGAATTCAAATCTTGCATATAATTGTCTTAAAATACCCGTTTTAGTACCAAGTTTATAAAACGCATCCTCTGTTTTACTAAGCTGTTCGTGTTTCCTTGTATGCTTGGAGCTAAATTTTCTGCTTAAAAAAAAAAAAAAAAAACACAACGGAAATTCACGCGTTAAAAGACAGAAATATAATTTGAAAACAGAATTAACTATACTACGCACAGGCAGCCAACGCAAATTACGGGAAATAAAAGCAATCGGCGGCGACCAGACAGTAGTGAAACCAAAAGTCGAGGAAGAGGGGAAGGAGAAGAGAAAGAAAATAAGAGGAGCGAAACTAAACTAAAAGTGGAGGGAGAGGGGGAAGGAGTAGGGAAAGGAAATGAGAGAAACAAACATTTGAATTTTAACGATACAGAAGCCGCTAATGTGCAGATTACCTAATTAAAATGCGGAAAACTCTTGAATCCGCACTTTAACGAGTCATTTTAGTTAATCTGCAGATTAGGTAGGTAATCTGCACATTAACGGATATCCAACAGAAATGAACTTTTTTTTTCTTAAATATTAAATATTATTCATAGTTTTTACTTCTATTGTTACAATGAAAATTTAAACCATGTGAAACTATTTCGCAATGAGAACAGTAGCATATTTTACTAATGAGATTCTAGCTAGTTATTTCTAGAAAGCGGATTATTTCCAATTTCATATCTGTATATACGTTTACATATTTAAGCACTTTTTATATTTCTTTTACATACAAATGTCTATTTTTTTAAATGCATTTTTCAACGAATTAAAAAAAAAAAAAAAAAAAAAAAAAGTACCATTTCATTTTTTAAACTCGCATTTGGAATTTTATAGTTGTACTTTTTCACAAGCCGTCACTTCATTTGTCACTTACACGTATCCCTTTTCCTTTTGCGCATCCCTCTATCTTCACCGCGAAAGAAAAATTTCATGATATCTTACACCAAATATTTTTCAATTTTACAAACCCAGTTTTCTTTCTTATGTTCAACTTAAAAAAAAAAAAAAAAAAAAAAAAAAAAGGAAAAATCGAATATTATGGCCTTTCGTTAAGCAAAGCGATTTGTGAATTTCATAAAGTTTAATAATATATAGGGGCTATACCATATTCCGCACTAGAAGAAGTAAAAAAAAAAAAATTGATTTTTTTTTTCATTATTTATTTCTAAGATTTAATGCATTAGAGAAAATGATAACTTTATTACTTTGTGAAAGAAAAAGCATAGCCTCCTAAACTAAATGCCTTCCGCGGGGCTCAGAAACAGGTCAAAAGTTCAAGCGGTAGACAGTGCCAACTGGTACAGATTGCGCGACTTTTATTCAACAGCCACCAAAAATTTTTAAAAGTGGGATTTGACATACATAAAAGAGAATAGAATCGAAGACACGCCGATTTCATATACCATATATCACTTCTTAAAATTATTGGTGTCAGTTTTTTTTTAAAAAGTCGCACAATCTGTACCAGATAGAGCTGTCTACCCCTTGAACTGTTGCCAAGTTTCCGAAGGCTATGGAGGCTATGGATCGATAAAGGCGATAACCGCTAGTCCAAATACCACCCACATCAAAACATTTTAAATATCGCACGATCAGAGCCTGATAAAGGGGGGAAGCACACATTATTAAAACTTACACCGTTATTTTTTAACAAATACTTTCCTCCTATAATAAACACAAAATTCTCATTAAAAATTATTTTAAAATAATTCTGGTGTCTAATAACGGTGAGTAAATTGGATTGTTTCACACCGTTCATTTTTTATAAAAAATATTTCCTCGTCAAAGCGTGAAATTTCTATGACATGAAGTAAAAAATAATTGTAAAAATATTCCGGTGAGAGCGGAGATAATGTGTGCTTCCCCCTTAATCAGGCTCTGCGCCCGATCAAATCTCTTATTTTGTAAGGAACGTTATCAGCATTTAAATTAACTCTAGTTGAAAAAATGTCAGAATTGTACTATTGAAAATTCGGGAAAACGCATTGTTACTTATTGTAATAAGTATTATAAACATTCATTTCCTTCCTGGATCAAATAAAAAATATTCTAGTTTTATTTATACATTTACAAAATGTAAAAATCAAAATAACTAAAAATCAGAAAGGTAGTAGCGTTATGAGTAATTTAAACATATTTCCTGTTTTTACGAGCATATCTTTAAAAGGGAATTTGATTATATCTTTGGTTAATGCATAATAAAATGCGCATATTGTGTCTTTTTTTTATTTTTATTTATTTATTTATTTATTTTTTAAGTGTATGTAATTCGTTTTCTAGTTATTCGAAATAATAAAAAGAACTTTTTTAGTTAATTTTTACTGTCACTCTTGTACTTTAACTTAAACAAATATAAATATTACTTATGATTGTTTGAAATCTGTTAGATATCTAAAAAAAAAAAAAAAAAAAAAAAAAAAGAGATAATTAAATTAAAAATTTAATCGATGCAATTTTTTTATATAAACTATTTTCATATATAACGTAACACACATTTAGCAACAGTAATTAATTATTTCAGTGTTACTAGGGTAACTAAAGTTGTTTTGCTGCTGCCAATTTAACAAGCTATAATATTAATTAGGTTGGTGGCAAGTATGTGTGTAGGTATAGCTAACACACGTTTGCCTTTACCTGAGGCATAACGAAAATTTATTGCTAAATGCTAAATAAAGAAAACAATGTAATATATTGAGAATAATAAGGAAGGTTAGTAAAAAGGCAGTGCAAATTTATAGATTGAATATTTGTATTTACGGTACGTCAAATACATTATACCTCGCTACCTGAAAGCTAAATCAACATCTTGAAGTTGGAAAGGCAGACTTAGCTCTATGTTATTCTATCGGAAAATTTGTTAACACAGTTACTCAAAGCTTATTAAGTTTTTTAATTTTATTTATTTATCTATTTATTCGTTATTAGACGAGAATACCTACAAGCGTTAAATAAATACTCTCTCTCTCTTTATATAAATACTTTTTATTTATTTTTCCATTTTTAAATGTTTTATTTTTGAGATTTAAAAAAAAAAAAAAAAAAAAAAAGATTGATAAACCGGTACGAATTTACTGGATATGAATTTTCTAAAATTTAAAACGGAATGAAAAATAATAATAATAATAAATAATAAATAAAAAATATACATACTATGAGTATTTACACTAACAAATTTCTCCATAGAATAACACTGGCTTTGGCTGTCGTCATGGATGGATATTCTACGCTCCAAGTTGGAATGTTATAACATAATAGTCAGGTGTTATCAGAAACAATAAAAGTATTATTTATAGATAAAGGCTAATATTTAATTAGATTTCTGTTGCTATTTTTTGTTATTCTTTTATTTTTCTCAAATATAAATAGATTTACGTTCCTTGACACTTCCTTATACTATAGCGGTTAAGTTAGAATTTCCATACAAAATAATAATAATAATCTATATAATATTTCTCTAACGTGGACCTGTTTCAATTATTTTTGTCGAAACGATACGATACGCGAGGATAAAAAATATAATATTTATACACGAACAATATTTAAGCACGTGGACTTAGCTCAATAGACTAACAAGAAAAAATGACGACATTTGTCTGATGAGATTATTTTACGAAAAAAAAAAAAATGTTTTTTTAACAGTTGTTTCTTCAAAATCTTTGCAAGTGTCATTTTAAACATAGAAATATTTTAAAGATATATACAGAATATGAACTTGTGTGTCATAAATTCACTAAAAAACACAATCATAAAAAATATAATCAAAATAGGAATTATTTTATTTTATTTTATTTATTTATTTAAAAAAAAAAAACTGAAATTAATAAAAAGCCGTTCGCTAAATAACGACAAAAATTTAAAAGGCGTCGTTGGAGTTCTGTATTACAACTGTACTCTGCCTGTGGAATTGGGTCGTGAACCATGAATTTTTTTTGGAAACCTTTCTTTGAATGATTTTGGTTTCACTATTGTACAATATTAAATTGATTTTATTAATAATTTGGCTTCTGGGAAATTAAAATTTTAATTAGATGGTGAAATTGGTATAACATTTATGAGTTTCAAATTTTAAAGGTAAATAAGAAAATGAATAAAATGCGAATATTTCGCACGGGTTTGCTAATAATAAATAAATAATAAATAAATAAAATTTCCATAACAATAATTTTTTTAAACAAAATATTTATTTTTAATTAATATTCTCTAGCTAAAATATTATTTGTATGTAAGGAATAGAGGTACACATACGCTGACATAAAATTAATTTCTATTTTTTAAAGAAATATTATACAAAAAATACATATTTTTGTAGAAATGTTGTTTTGTAACAGATAGCTGAGAAAAACATAGGGAAATGTTGGGTTGGAGGAGCTAAAAAAATGAGAATTTCGCGTTTATGGGTAAATAGTCGAATAATTGAGAACACTGCATTCAGAGCATAGTTGCCAATTTAGCACTTTTAAATTGGCAACTATGCTCAACTGCGCTGATTAAATAAAATAAAAATGTAATCTAAATATTTATTTTATTTAATCAGCGAACCGTAACGGCTTTCACTGTTAAATAAAATAAATAAAGTAAAAAGTCCTATTAAAATTTTCCGATAGCCAAAAAGTTCTAGATTTGGCACCTATAATACTGAGTGCTTCGTGCAACAGCGTATTAATCACGAAGCCAAACGATTTTAACATAACATTAAAATCGATAATTACACTTTATCTTTTTTCACAGCTTCAGTTCAGAAAACTGCGTTCGAGAAATTTGATCAATCAAGCTAAAGACAAGAACAACTTGAAGCTAGAGTTTTTTAAAGTAAATAATTATAAGATAAAAAAAAAAAAAAAAAATTATAAACGATGTTTTTAAATTTTTTGTTGAATCATATAAACGCTACTGAAAGCAGCCGGAACCCCAGCAATTGGATAAAAGTATTAAAAAAATTCCTTGCTATCGTCTTTTGAGCTATTATAAAAGTTTCAAATGGCTATCTAGCCGGGAAGTTAGTTAAAAGTTGATTGCAAGCTTTGTACTGGAAACGCTGCCGAAGGCAGCAGGGTCCCGAAGCAATTGGATAAAAATATTTTTAAAAAGCATTTTCACCGTATTCTGAACTATTCCGAAAGTTTCAAATGTCTAGCTACTCGTAAGTTAGTTAAATAAATTTTCTGTTGAACCATATGAGCGCTGCCGAAGGCAGTAGGGACCTGAAACAGTTGACTAAAAGTATTAAAAAATGTATTGTCACCGTGTTCTGTGCTATCCTGAAAGTTTCAAATATCTAGCTAGTCGGGAAGTTAGTGAAAAATCGATTGCAAGCTTTGAACTGGTAACGCTGCCAAAGGCAGCAGGAACCAGAAACAGTTGGCTAAAGGTATTTAAAAAATGCATTTTCACCGTGTTCTGAACTATTCTGAAAGTTTCAAATGTGTAGCTAGTCGGGAAGTTAGTTAAATAAATTTTCTGTCGAATAATATAAGCGCTGCCGAAGGCAGTGGGACCTGAAATAGTTGACTAAAATTATTAGAAAAATGTATTGTCACCGTGTCATGAGCTGTCCTAAAAGTTTCAAATGTCCAGATAGTCGGAAAGTTAGTGAAAAATTGATAGCAAGCTTAGTACTGATAACGCTGCCGAAGGCAGCAGGAACCCGAAACAGTTGGCTAAAGGTATTAAAAAAATGCATTTTCACCGTGGTCTGAACTATTCTGAAAATTTCAAATGTCTAGCTAGTCGGGAAGTTAGTTAAATAAATTTTCTGTCGAATAATATAAGAGCTGCCGAAGGCAGCGGGACCTGAAATAGTTGACTAAAATTATTAGAAAAATGTATTGTCACTGTGTTGTGAGCTGTCCTAAAAGTTTCAAATGTCTAGCTAGCCGGAAATTTAGTGAAAAATCGAATGCAAGCTTTGTACTGATAACGCTGCCGAAGGCAGCAGGAACCCGAAACAGTTGGCTAAAGGTATTAAGAAAATGCATTTTCACCGTGTTCTGAATTATTCTGAAAGTTTCAAATGTTGGCTAGTCGGGAAGTTAGTTAAATAAATTTTCAGTCGTATCATATAAGCGCTGCCGAAGGCAGCGGGACTTGAAATAGTTGACTAAATTTATTAGAAAAATGTATTGTCACCATGTTGTGAGCTGTCCTGAAAATTTCAAATATCTAGCTAGTCGGGAAGTTAGTCAAAAATAGATTGCAATATTTGTCCCTGACAAACACACAAATAAACAAACAAGAATCGAAGTTAATAAAAACATGGTAAAATACTGAATACTTCGTGCAACAGTGTGTTATCACGGAGCCAAACGATTTTAACGTAACATTAAAATCGATAATTACATTTTATATGTTTTCACAGTTTCAGTTCAGAAAACTGCGTGCGAGAAATTTCACAATACATTGCCACCAAAGACAAATTTAAGCAAGAGTTTTTTTTTAACTAAAAAATGAATTTATAAAGTATTCTGGTGTGATTAAAATAAAAAATTCATTTATAGAGTTCGGGTAGTTTATGCGAGGTTTAGATTTTCTAGGCAAAGTTACGTAGAATTCTAGGACATTTGTATATGCATTCTGAAAAATTACAAAATATGACTGAATTTTGTCTAATTAAAAATTTATTTTACTTCTAACGGCAAGAAATGTCATGCATTGACTAAAAATAGGCAAAAAATTTACATTCAGTTTAAGAATTCGGTTACAACAAAAAGGTTAAAAAACTTATGTTTACTTTTAAAAATGTAGATAAAATACTTCTTCATATTAAATAATAACAATAACATCTTATGTAATAAGATATTTTTTAATAATCGCTATACTAGTAAAGACATTACTCGGTAAAAATCTCATTTAAAAATGAGCTGCTCCACGTGTTTTCCAAACTTACACATCTGGTATTGCTCCATATTATTTTTGAATGCCCAGCCAGCCATTACAAACGAAACACGTTATTAGCGAATAAAGCAAAACACTAAGAAATTATTAAAAATGATATTTATGAACCTAAAATAAAAATTAAGCATAGGTACAAAAACATTACATCACAAAATACTTCAGATTCGGCGCAAAGTAGCAAAAAAATTCACTTAAAACATCAATTTCTTTAGAATATAAAATAATTAAAAAGCAACAAAAAACCATACAATTCGCATTATTTATAAACAATTTCCAATTATACGTGCTCGTTGCATCGGTTAACCTTTTATATCCTTTGACTATGGGATCACACAACAAACAGATAGACTATTAGAGTTTATAATTTATCTCAAACCTTGTTGAAAAGGGTTAGAATTGCTTAATAGAAACGGATTTGCAGTTACAAGTATTTCCATTTATAGCCTTTAAGTGCACCCAATAAATACGAATAGTAAACATATCATATTTTACACAAAATATCACTTTAGCATAGCAATAATAAATGTGAATCATTATTTCAGCAGAAATATATTTAAAAAAAATTTACACAATGACACATACATATATATATATATATATATGTACACAGGGTGTTTCATAAGTATGGATACACCAAAATATCTCATAAAGAAAGTAAATTTGCTGAAAACATTGAGTTCAAAAGTTTCATGGGTTTAAATAATCTACAACATGAGGTAATATCACAAGTGGGTCCCGGGGACCCCTGGGGTCCCCACGTAACACAGTCTTAATTTTTTTTTTAAATAAAAACTACACGTTTTCTTTGCAGAATCGTGTTACGCGGAAAAAAAATGTGTTTAAAATCATGTGCTGCTTTTATGTTCTGCAGTGTAAAGGGCTCCTATTTTTATGTTGTGTTTCATAAGTCTGGATACACCAAAATATCTCGAAAGGAAAGCAAATTTGCTGAAAACATTGATTTCAAAAGTTTCATGGATTTAAATAATCTATCACATGAGTATCACAAGTGTGTCCTGGAGGCCCCTGGATGACCCACGTATCACAAACTTCATTTTTTTTAATAAATAGAATCTATACATTTTCTTTGAAGAATTGTATTAAGCTGAAAAAATCTGTTTAAAATCATTTACAGCTTTTATATTTTGCAGCATAGGGGGCCCCGAGGACCCCTATTTTTATATTGTGATGAAAAATTTGGAAATCCCAAAATATCTCAACAAAAAAGAAAATTCTCTGAACATAGTAATTTCAAAAGTTTCGTGCATTCGAATGAGTGGGTCTCCGGGGCCCTTGGAGGCCCCATATGATGAATTCAATTTTTTTTCAAACAGAAATCAAATTTTTTCTTCACAGAATATTGTTGAGTGAAAAAAAAAACTATTTTAAATTATATATTGCACTTTTTTTTTAAATATTGAAGCGTAAGGGACCCTAGAGACCCGAATTTTATGCTGTAAGAAAAAACTGGAAAATACGAAATTACCTTAATAAAAAATCAATTTTGTTGGATATGATGGTTACAGAAGTGTCATTTTTCAAATGATGTATTAGATGAATTAACGTATGTGGGCCACAGGGGCCCTAGGACCCCACATTATACAAACTCTATTTTTTCAAATCATAAGTAGGCTTTTCCTTCACAATATCGTATTAAGAAAAAGTATGGTTTAAAGAAATGGTACGGTTTATTGTATAGAAATGTATCATAGAGCAAAGTTTCCATTTGAAAAAATGAATTTGTCCTGATAGATCACTTGGATGCACGACACTTTTCTAATTATTGGGTTTGAGCAAAATTACTTTTTTATTGAGGTATTTTGGAATTTTCAGATATTTTATTACTACATAAAAATAGGGTCCCTGAGAACCCCTAATCATTAAAAAAAAAAATAAAAAAAAAAAAGAAAACATTTTTAATAGAGATTTTTTCGCGCTTATCAAGAAAACGTTTCCCTTTGAAAAAATTTGAATATGTGTCATGCGAACCCCTAGGATCCCATTGTTCCATTTATGATATTCATAAGATAGATTATTTGAATGCGCAAAAGTTTTTAAATGAATGTGTCCAGAGAAATTGTATTTTTATTAAGACATTTTGGGATATCCTGATTTTTTATTGCAACATAAATTCGGTGTCCCAAGGCCCCCTATTCTGCAACACGGAAAAAGCAATACATGTTTTAACACAGATTTTTTCTGCTTAATCCGATTCTGTGAAGAAAAAGTATGGTTTCTATTTGAAAACTTTTAATTCATGTAATGTGGGGCCCCGGGATCACACTGATGATACTTCATGTAATAAATCATTCGAATACAGGAAACTTTTGAAATTAATGTATTCAGAGATTTTTTTTATTGAAATATTTTAGAATTTCGAAATTTTTTATTACAACATGAAAGTAGGGCCCCAGGGCCCCCTATTCTGCAAAATATAAAAGCAGTATATGATTTTAAACAGATTTTTTCCGTTTAACACGATTCTGCAAAGAAAAAATATGGTTTCTATTTAAAAAAATTAAGTTTGTGTCACGTGGGGCCCCCAGGGGCGACCCGGGAGCCACTTGTGATACCTCATATGGTAGATTATTTAAATCTATAAAACTTTTGAAATAAATGTTTTCAGCAAATTTGCTTTTCTTTCGAGATATTTGGTGTATCCATACTTATGAAACACCCTGTGTGTGTGTATATATATATATATATATATATATATAATAAAAATTAGTCAGTAAGATTTAAGGATTATTAAATATTAACAGTATTCAAACAATTAATGTGGTTGAAAACAAAGACCACCAAATCAAATAAAAATGGAATGAACTGGAAATGGATAAATTCATATTTGCATTCTAACGTTATCGAGTACTTGTAGAACACAAATATGCAAAAAGAATGTTTTTCTGTTTGTTTCTGAATATTTTCTAAGAATATCTTTGAACCAAATCCGAAACATTCTTTTGAGCCAAAACAAGAAAAAACAAATTCCAAAATAAAACTAATTTCAAAATGAACTCACCACAAAAGGAGATAAACACATAGAAA